>JAQBSW010011066.1:0-21577 GCA_029291075.1 Eudiplozoon nipponicum | reverse complement strand
AACTAAGATTCCTAACGGTCGAGTTTGCAAATTTGCTGATGATTTGAAAATAATCTTTCCAATTGATCCAAATAATGTTGAATTCTCCAAAAATAATGTGACACTTGATTTGTATGATTTAAGTAGATATTTGTTAACACTAGGGCTGAGAATAAACAGTAAAAAGACGAGAGCTTTAAAAATAGGTAACAGAACAGATTTTAAGTATGTTTATTTTCATGATGCTGAGATTAATGATGTTTTTGAGATTAAACTTATGCAAGAAATTAAGGATTTAGGCATAACTATTCATTGTACGGCTTCTGCTGAGACATATTGAAAGGATAGTAGGCAGTGCCAAGAACAGATGGGCATTGATAAATAGAAATATTATATCACATGAAATAAAATTCAAAATGTTTATAATATGGATTAGACCGATACAAGAATATGCCGCCGCTACTTGGAATCCCTTAACAAAGGGTCTGTCTAATAAAATAGAAGCTGTACAAAGAAAAGTTTTGAGACAAATTAGCCCTACCTGCTGAACTGTATACGCCCCTAGATTACAATTTGTATCACTGCATCCTTTATGGTTTCGGAGAATGTGCTATTGTATTAAAGTTTTCCATTTAAACCAGTGGTCTGGTGCCTATATGAATCCCATAAGAAAGAGTCATGAAATTGGAACTAGATCTGGTCATTCTACAATATCTCCACCTTTGATTGGGAATGTTGCGAGCAAGCTGTTCTCGTTTTCAAAATTTACAAAATTTATAATCAATTGCCAAAGGGGCTTAGAGAAACGCCTCCAACTAAAATGCCTTTAAATTTTTTATTTACCGAACTAGAAAAAGTGTTTAATCCTGATGATATTTTTAATTTTGATTATGATAATACTTTCTCATGGTTAAATAAAAGCCAAGATTAATTGTTTCAGCAACAAATGTAATACTCGAGTTATAACTTAAATTTTCAATTTTGATTAAGAATCTATCACTGTTTACAGCTGATCTTTCAGATGCCGATAAACTGTACAGTACACTTAATTGCACATATATATGTGATGTGATATCTTTTTATATTGTACATTTTCTAATTTTATTTAATGGAACATGTGTGGTTTGAATCCAAATAAAGATATTCTATTCTATTTATTCTAAAATACGCTGTACCAATGAGAACACGCGCTTCCGATGACCAATTACGTGCGACTTTGTATCTTTATTACCGCGATACAATCACTAAGAAAATCTTTGCTCTGATCGCTATCTCAAATTGATATCACCTTCTATGTTGCATTTGTTACCTACGACTGCTCTCTTTTTTTATTGTACCACGCTGTGTCACTAAATTGGCTAGTCGTCAATCCCGCCAATCTTCACTTTGCTGCGCATCCTGTCATACATAATCGATCATTTGTTAATCAAAATTCTGATGCCCTGCACTATTACTCTTCTAAACACTACTCAGTTCTCAGTTGGATTGCTGGTGTTCCCTTTGTAGCCTTAACCATCGGAATAAGTAGAATTTTCGAAGCTGGGTTTGTTAGTTGCAGTTCAAAGGCCTAGTCTTGTCTTGTTGAAAATCTGCGGCAAAACCGAGGTGGCCGGCACACGTTGAAATCCATTTAATAGATAATAGATTACGTATGGCTGGGTGTGCAGTAACAAGAATATAGACGTGAATGAAGACTATACGAAAAGATGACACAGCGTAGTAAACTCAAGTACAGATGTCTGCGTAGGTCGACTGTCAAGCAGAGAAAACGACAGCAGTCACACGTAGCAAGCACAGCAGAATTTTTGTTGCGTGGTAATTGCATCCTGCTTATATAGATGCAAAGTCGCACACAACCAATCAACGGCAAATTCCCACGTCCTTATTGGTTCAGGATATTAAAATTTGAATATGATTTTGACAATATGTCGGCGAAATAATCTTTCAAAAGACAAAATATTCGTCTCGGCAAGGCTTCATTAGTAATTTAGAGCAGCGTTCAAACCCAGTTATGATACTGATTATTATTCTGTCCGTAGTTAATCGAAATATATAGTTATGCCGGGCTAGTGCATGCTTCAATAACGACACGATGCCAAAATAACTAACAAATTGTTAGTTGTAGTTGACGGTCATACCGCGTGAAGCAAAATAGAGTAGTGTGATAGGTTTAGAGAGACGCAGCGTGAAAATTGCAAAGTGGATTGAATATTTATTTGCCAGGTTTATGTTGTAACCTAGGCAGGCTGGATCGCTGTCAATGTGAGTTTGATACGACTGAATGAGCCAGTGTGTGCTGGAAGTTTTAGTCATGACATTTGTAGTGAATGTGTACTGTGTAACTGATGAAGTCGCGATATGACTATAACACGATTTGAAACCGATGACTACTTAGTGCTGCTACACAAAATGTTAACTCTATTTAGCTGGTCATACCAAAATAGGCAGTGTGAGCTCAGGTGTGAGCCGTACAATGCAACAGTATGATGTAAAAATAATACATGAAAAAAAAATTATTAGAACAAAAGTGTACGAAATATTGCTGCAAAAATGGCATAAACCCGAAGAACAGTTAAAAATACTACATAATTGTTAGTTAAGAAAACCTGGTTATATCACGTGAGACAAGTGAGTGTAAGGAAATGAATGAATCATGTGGGTCCATAGAGATCACATCAAGTAAAATAAGACACAAGTGGTGCACAAAAGTTAAAATTTGATACGTAGAATAATGGAAAAATGAATTTGAAAAATAAATGATCAGTTACACGTAATGCAAAACAATTTATTAAAACGTTGAGATTGTAGGCACGTAGAAGGTTGTATTGTAGGAGGTTTTGCGGGGTCGCTATTTATTCAGTGATGCTATACCATTCCTACATATGCCTGGTAGCTGATGTTGAGGGCCGCGCTTATAATTAGTCCCTGATCTTTTTTCAAATGAATGATGTTAGAAGGCTAAAACGAATCATAATACGTATATTGTACACAATGTTGAAAAGAAAATTAAAATTCACAGTTTGTCAAAATAGACATTGCTCTAGACGGCAAAAAATAATATATTGTCAACACAAGTTACTATCTCGTATAAAAAAGTCATAATAAACACAATAAATAAATCCAGAATGTCTCGGCAGAATTGAAATGTTCGTGCGAATGAGAAATTGCACAAAATATATAAATCCAGAATGTCTTGACTGAATAGTCCGCAATTTTATGTGAAGGATTGAAAAAGAAAATAAAATACAAATCCAGAATGCCTTAGCAGAGTTGTTGAAAGTCAGATTTAAATGAAAAAGACTGAAAATATATAAATCCTGGCTATGAGCGTTATGTCACATAAATCCATTGCATGTTACCGGCGTATAGCGCGCGGATCTGTATTATAATTAAACAAAACCCAATTAATTACAAATAAATTTGCAGTTCAATAAATCTCAATCATAACTACTTGAAACTTACATAGATTGTTGTTAAAATGACAGTTAAGAGAATGATGGTCTAAATCCAGAATTCGTATATGTGACCCTAAGGAAAACCATATTTGTCAAAATTGAGCTACCTTTGGTTGGACCGCGGTGCCGCGCGTTACAGTATGGAGCCTGGATCAGGCGGTTCGATAAAAGGTCTCAACCTGTCTATTCTTATCGATGTGGATGCGGCACCTTGCATGATTGTGAAATATGTTGGCTGTCTGAAAAAATTTGGATTGATTGCAATGGTGCAACAGCAGCGTCGTTATGAACGAGAACTCTCTTGCAGCTAAAGAACTACGGGTGAACAAAGACTGGTCAAGGAATATAACTCGGCTGCTGGGCAGACATGTTACCGAAATGAAATCGATGGCGAGAAGAGCCTCTTGTGGGTCATTTTCTGCGGGAGGTAAACGTAATTAGGCTGGCGTAGGTCCATGCTATATAAGAGTTGTAACACAGAAGTTTTAATAGATTCAAGTAACGTAACGCATCGAACCAGTTGCCATTAATGGACAAGGCTGCGAAAACTGCTTTGAATTCTCTATGCTTTCTTTCTACCATATCGTTAGATTGGCGGTAGAGATAAAACAATTAGTGAATTAATTTGCAGATACGGTGTCAAGAGGTAAAGCCGCAGGTCATCGGGTAAATCTATCAATCATAGTTAAAAGGTAGCTAAGTCCTGGAATCTGAGTCAGATTAACTATGTCGATGTGGATGATGGCTAAGTGTGCAGTAGTTGGGAAATGTTCCAACTTAGAATGATTTTGTTGGGTGATCTTGATGTTCTCGCATATAGCACACTCGGAGGCACACTGATTAGCGTTCTGTCTGAGTCTGTGACAGCAGAAACGATCTGTAAGACGTTTGACAGTCGTCTTACTGCCTGGGTGATAAATTGAGTGGATGGAGTCGAAAAATTTTCTCCCAAGGCTGGTTGGCAGACTTGACTTGTTAGGCTGCGTATCCGTGAATTAAGAAATGGGTAAACATTCCCAGAGTCGGAATACGAACCTGGTGGGGTGAGAGCAACTAAATTTTGAATATGAGTGTCATCATTCTTAAAAGGGATGGTGTTAGTGCAGGTTTACTGAGAGTCACGGAGTTGACTGAGAATGGTGAACGTGGTTGTAGCGAGACGTCTGGCCTAGAAAGTGCGACTGTAGTGTGGTTTTGTTCGTCCTTAACATGAAAGATATCTAATTGTCATTCGCTCAGACGTGACAGCTGTCTTTCAACTCTGGCAGGACACTTTGAGACATTTGAATTTGCATTTCGACTTACGCTAACTAATGGTACATTATCTGTAAAAACAACAATTCTGCTGCTGCCAAAGATGCTGATGATGTGACTCGCTTTGTCGTGGATATACAGGAGTTCTTGATCGAAAATGCCGTGTGTGGTTTGCTACTGGTTGCAGAATACGCGAGTAAAAACTGATAAACTTCCGAACTCCGTCGATCTTTTGTTCCAAAGTGGCCCAATAACAAATTCAGAGGCATATGTTTTAAGTAGAAATAGTCGTTGGAAATCTAGACGAGTTAACATTGTGGCATTTGCTAGCGAGTTGGTTGCAAGACGGAGTAATTCCTAGTCTTCTGGCGACCAAGAAATGGTGGAGTTTCTGTTAAGTCCTTTTTGATTCCCAGGTGCCTATATAACAGATAAAGTTGCTTTGATAGGCCGAGAAGGGACTTGCGATAGTAGTTAAGAACTCTAAAGATTTTCTGTAAACTATTTAACGTCTTGAGTGACTCAATATTCTTGATGGAGTTTGCCTTCCACGGCAAAGGTTGTGAATCCTGAAGGGTTATATGATGCCATAGGAAATCCACGGATGTAGTTCCAATCTGCGTCTTGTCAGAATTTATCTCGAATTTGTGATTTGATAAGTGTGAGAGAACATTTCGTAAATGCTTGGTGGGAGTGTCTAGGTTAGAGCTGATAACAATTATATCATCAAGATATGGCATACAGCAAGCAGCATCGTTGCGGAATATGTCGTTCATAAGCCATAAATGTGTCTGAGGACTACACTTGAGATCTTAATACATGTAAATGTATTCAAAAATGCCAAAAGGAGTGATGAAAGCAGTTATTTCAACATCTTTATGCGCTACTGGAATGTGGTGTTAAGCCTGTCTGAGGTCAATCACTGAAATTTAATAGCTACCACTTAGTTTTTCAAGCAAGGTTTTTATACTAAGAAAGGGATATGCGTCGGATTTGGTCACAGAATTGAGCTTGCGGTAATCTCCATAGGCTCTGTACGATCCTTTCGATTTGGAAACCAAGTGCAATGGCGACGCCCATGAACTATCAGATGGTCTGATGATTCCCTTTTCCAATAGCCTTAAATATTTTTAATGGGTAGCTTTCAGTTTAGTATGGAGTAGTGGACTCTTTTTATGTGCGATAGGTTGTCCTCTTGTGACGATATGGTGCACCGTGTTGGAGACTCGTATCTCAGAATTGTTGAGATCGAATGGCGACTTTTGTTCTCAAAGAGCTGCTGATATCTCCGCTGAAGGATGCATTGAGTTTGGCTGAATGAACTGTAACTTCAAACGCTCGAAAGCAAATGTCAAAAATTTTTGCTCAATTCCAGTGGAGGAGTCAATGATTGACAAGATCAACTATGAGCCGATATTTCAACAGGAAATCAACCCCTATTATGCGGTGTGAGAACTAAGCGATGAAGAATTTTTGAGAAAAGTTACATCTTAAACCTGAGTTTAGTGTGCGATGCCGGAAACTATAAGTAGGAATTGGCTACCCTGTAGCTGTTGCAAGTAAAACGCATAGAGAAATCTTGGCCATGGAATCCACCTTAAGAACTGAAATGGTTGCACCTGTAACTACGATGAATTCTTCTCCAGATCTGAAATCTAGAAGATGCAGGAGCTCATTGGATAGTTTGGCCGAGTCATGTACACAAATAGGCTGGTCATTGCGAATGAAAGTTTGCTGTCTATGTGGATTATTCTGCGTGGACGAAAAGAATCAACATAAAGTGCAAATAAAGACGTTTGAAAGTTTGTGCGTGAAAAACGGAAAATGTTGTCTTGTTGTTGATTGTGGTCATCTAAGAAAGGAAACTGGCATCCGTTTGGTAAATTTTCCGAACAATGCGGGCTATTTTGACAATTATAAAAATATATTTGGTGATTAAAGCTTCAACCTTGTAGAGAATATCGACTGAATGATTGAGGTGGTCTCGATTGTCGTTTATTCTAATTTAGACGCTGTTAATCTGTGGTTCTATAAGCATTTGTCTCGTCTATGACGAGTCTTCCAGAATTTTGCTCAAATCTGAAATCCATTACTCCAAAGTGGCTAGCCTAGCGTCGTCAGATGTGAGACCGAAGGATGTACACTGAGCTAACGTAAAATTCAGGCTATTCATGTTTGTAAGTGACTTATAGGACATTAAAATGGCAAAGAACTTTATATATATAAATATATATATATATATATATATATATATATATATATAATTTTAAACATATGTGCCCTATAAATATTTTACCACGAACGCAAAAAGCTGAGGTAAGACAAAAATGACGAAATCTACTTCCACAAATTTAGAATCAAAGTCTGCTTCTTGAGATTCACAAAATTTGTATGTAGGAAAGAAATATTTTGAACGATGCAACCACAGAAAATTCCAAAACTTTTCTTCCATTGGCTAAACAAACCAAGTGAAGAAATACACAGAAGATTTTGACTAATAAATATTCACAAACAAGGTGAAGATCAGGATGGTTTAGTGTGCTACCGTCGATTTTAATGTGAACCCCCAAATAAATAAAAAATAAAAGACAAATCTATTTGTATTTTTGCGTAGAGATTTCTTATATCAAAACATGTCTAAACAAAGTACTGTTCTCAATATACTTTCGCGGTCGCCAATTTGCAGACACTTGGCAGCAAGTAACTATCGTGTGACGTTATAGATAAGTAAACAAGCCGTACATATTGAGAGAGAGTTACTGTGGGTGGCCTTTATCAGAGCCTACATTACGTTCTCCGGCACATGCCGAAAAAGTTATGTATTGTCGCAGTGTGAAAAAGTACTTCTAGACACTTGTGGGTTGTTCTATGGGATAACCTGATTTTCTTTCATGTGGATGTACCGGGATAAATAGTTGTTGAAATCAGAGAGGTGAGTTGCTGTGCGAAGGCTCAGAATTGTTTTGTTGAAGATCTGTGACAACACCATGGTGGCTGGCACACGTACCAGTCCGATTTATTGATAGTCGATTACGTATGACAAGTTATGAATCAGCTACAAAATCAGCGTGACTGAAGTCTCAGTGACGAGATGACACAGCGTGGTAAATGAAAGACCGGAAAACAACGAAGAAAGACAGTCAAGTAGAGAGAGCAACAGCAATCACACGTAGTGAGCAGAGCGGTAGTGCCAAGTGTGCTGCATGGCAATGCACGTGCTTATATAGATGTGCAAGAGCATGGTCGCACGAGATTGGTCAACGGCAAATTTTGCTTGTTTTAATTGGTCCCGCGTAATGAAATTTGAATTTCATTTTAACCATATGTCGGCGAATATATCTGAGCCGTTCAAAAACTTGTAAATGCCGTACGACGTTAAAAAGTCAGTTAGGAGCCAAGGATGACTGAGTTAGTACTGTTGGGGGCCCTTATTAGGGTCGGTATTGCGTGCCCCGGTTCGTCAAACTCACAGCCAGTTAGGAATTAATAAACAGCTAGATTTTGAGAAATTCAAGCACTTTCAATGAAGGCCACTACACACGTTATTGCCTCGGAAACGGCTGCACATACCCGCGCACAGACACGACGTTCAAATGGGCGCGGTCACCCTCAACAACTCAGGAGGATTCCGCCCATGGAAGGTTCGGAAGACGGGTGGGGTCAGCCTCTTCGGCGGCAGCAGAGGCTGAGCACCCCAAGATTGTTGGCCGCTCCACGTCTGATGGCTCGAAGCACGTTGCCTTCGCGGTAGAGCGCAATCAAACTATTGTCTTTACAGCGACGGCTCCAATTAAGTCATGCTTCAAACGCCCAAATGCCAGCAACCAATCTCATCGCCGGTTGCCACTATCAACATACTTTCTCATCCGTGACGCAATCTCTGGCGAATGAATTGTCATAGACACTGGATCAGATGTAAGCTCACTACGCCACAATTATCTCGAACCCACCCACCCAGTCGACACCAGCAGTCTGACCTGCGCCAATGGCTCCAACATAGCGACGTTTGGGGTACGAATACACACAATCTCGTTCTCCAACTCAAAATGATGTTTCAAATATCCGTTCATCATCGCCAACACGACATGAAACATCATTGGACGTGACTTTCTCGAACACTTCGACCTAACCATCCGTCCAAGAACGCTAGAGATAGAGTAACCAGTATCAGTGTTGACAGAGCCAAAATCAGTCGTTACACGGTATGGCAGAGCAATAACACTTCCTGTAAGGTTAGCCCCCTTCATTGTGTACTAATTTTCACTGTCGGGGGGGGTGTATGTAACACGCGGCTCCGTGTTACAACCCAACGAAGGTCGATTTTTACAAACGCTGTGCTCTTTAAGGTCAAATATTCTAACTCTGTTCTTAAACAATATTTCTCTTAACTGTGATTTTAGGAACAATCTCTGGTTAGTCTCAAGCAGTTTTAATCGATATTTCTTGAACTGCAATTTTATTTGTAATTAATAGGGTTTTTATAAAATAGACAGAACCGCGCGCGATCCGAGAGGATCACGCGGTGGACTATTGTGTCACAGTGAATTTATCTCGCTTAATCGGATTATTCGTTACTATGAAAATGATTGATTGTTTACTATAGAAAGCAAGGAACTAAACATTTGTGAGTTGTTTGTCATTTAAATCTTTAAACGGTTTCCATGTTCAATTTTAGTGATAACTTTCAATGTTAACTCCATTAACATCATCATGTATTCTTTGAGTTTTTGTCATAAAAGTCTTTAAACGGATTACACAAAACATTTTCCTTTATAAACATAAATAATTTTACTAGGCTCATATTATCATGTATCTTTAATCGTTTGACTACTCATTACAATCCAGACATTTGTGTAAGAATAACCACTTGTGTGTAAAACATTTTTCTTTATAAACATAAATCATTTTACTATGTTCATATTATCATGTATTTTCAATCATTTGACTATTCTCATTACGATCCAGACATTTGTGTAAGAATAACTGCTTGTGTGCGAAACATGTTACTTTATAAACATAAATCATTTTAATTCTTGCCGTCTAAAAGACGGACAATTTAGTTTAACTGTGAATGGTGTTTAAGATATAATTTTATGTTAAATTCTGTTTTTTTATTGCCGACCAACACATGGTCAAATTGGACTATCTGTGAATTAGTTTTCTAGTTGCAACATTGTGTAGAATATACGTATGACCAGATGTTTTTGCCTTCTCACATCAACCATCCAAAGAAGATCAGTGACTGATTAAGTGCACGGGTAGCAATAATATCCACCATTGATATGTAGGACAGGTATAAAAATCACGAACAAGAAAGCAACCCCGGAAATAGACCCCTAAAAAACAATGTGATATTATTTAATTTAATTGTGATTTAATTTAAGACCAAACGCTTGGTAATATGTGCAAAGAATTAGGACCTTTAAATTTTATTTCATTTTGCATTATTAAAAGTCCGTATTAAACCTTGAAGTATTTTGTTACTTTTTGCCAAAGCAAGCAAAATACCGAGGTGGCACTCATACGCCCGACTTATATAAATATTGCATTATATGTTTCAAGGAATTAGTTTATTATAATTGCTGAATACAGCTAATTTCACAATCCATAACTATCATAATTACATCATAAATGCGTAATATTTATGTCTCATATGGTGGCTTTTGCACACATAGGAGAAAGAATAGTAGAAATAATTAAGTTAGCTGCTGGCAGACAACAAAATTCCATCAATAGTCCAATGTTCAAATGACCCAGCCCTATAGTTTTCTTTCGAACTTCGTCGTAGATCGCATGCGCTAAAGTTTACTATTTACAATATTTGTGCACTATATTGTAGGGGTACTTTTCGTTGTTGCTATCTCGTTCCTGATTTTGTACCCCTATTACTTATCAATGGTTGCTATTATTACTACCCGAGCATCCAATCAGTCTGTTCCTTTTCAGATGGTTAATATTAGAAGGCCGAAGAAAGGTTGTATGTATATATTCCACACAATGTAGCACATATAAATATAAAGTGATTTATGTCTATAAAGCGAAATGTTTAGCACAAATGTCTGGATTGGCATGAATATAGTCATATGATTGAAAATACATGATAATATGAACATAGTAAAATGATTTATGTTTATAAAGTAAAATGTTTTATACACAAGTGGTTATTGTTACACAAATATCTGAACAGAATTGTATTTATACCATCGACTAAAACATATGATGACATGTAAAAATCATCGTTAAAAGTTATCATTAAAAATGAAGATGTAAATTGTTTAAAGACTTCAATGATAAAAAACTAACAAAGCTTTAGCTTACTACTTGCAATATTTTCAGTTCATGTCAAACTATTAATCCATTCTTCTATGTGGACACTAAATTAAGTGAAATAAATCTGCAATGACACAACAGGCCACCGCGTGATCCTCGCGGATCTCGCGCGGTTCTGTCTATTTATAAAAACACTATTAATTACAAATAAAATTGCAGTTCAATAAATATCGATTGAAACTGCTTGAGACTAAAAGAGATTGTTCCTAAAATCACAGCTAAGAGAAATATTGTTTAAGGACAGAGTTAGAATATTTGACCTTAAAGAGCACAGCGTTTGTAAAAATTGACCTTCGTTGGGTTGTAACACGGAGCCGCGTGTTACAAATATATTCAACTCATTCAATCTTCTTTGGTAAACTTATTGCTAAGAGCTCTAATCAGCAGTGGGAGAAGAACTAGTAATAAAATAATTTAAGTCAAATTCAGTAATTAAATTTTAGAAATCGAGAGATTTTCCCACTACAGATTTGATAGATTGACTGTTGTTATTTTCAAATGTTGTCGTCATTAACCAATTTATGAAACTAGAATCAAACTGGCCTTACATATAACGAGGGTTTGGTTGTTATCCTGCAAGGAGATTCACGTAGTTAATTATATGTAGGTGTTAAGCGTAGTGTTTATTCGAAACTATTTCTGCTCAGAGTCGATCCTCTCGAGAATGATTTACTAAGAAATGATTAAATTGTGTGTTGTATCATTATACTACTGGAAATTTTGTGTAGTGTTTATTTGAAAATGTTTTCTCCGGCCACGCAACAAATGTATATTTAATTATATAAACTGTCCATTCAACACCGCATCAACATGTAGCAGAATGTTGGTTCTATAATGACAGTTTGATGGTGGTTAATATGAACATTAATTCTAAATGTATGCCGTAGAGATTCCACTTAACGGAGAATATAACCGCCAAACATTGGACAGTATATAAGTTAAAAATGGTGTGTAGTGTGCGGCAACGTTACTCACTAGTTAGAGCAACGGATTCCGCAGCAGACAGGCTTATATTCGAGCCCTGTCCGCAGCAGAATCTCGATGAGAAATCACGAATAAGCTAGAATGGCGAAACAGATCAACTGGAAGAGGAATCTCTTCTGCATTATTAAATGCATACAGACACATTTATGTAAATAATTGGACAGGCATTTATTTCATATTTTCAATCTTGATTTATATAGATGTTATTACCGCCCGCAAGCCGAAATGTATTAAATTAATTAAATGCTTTATTTCATACTTTTTGGCTCATTAAATTTCAGTTCTTTACTCACTTTCATCGTGAACAAACATTTTATTCATTCATGTTACTTCAATTGCTTAAGTTTCACAACGACCTGCGTGTAAAACTTTTAAAAGGCACGGTCCCAGGACAGCCGAAAGCAAAATCAATGCCGATGCTTGTAAGTTATTCTTGAAATATTCCAATAATTTAGGAGAATTTTAATTATTCAGAATGCACACACGCAGGTTCTAGATTAAAATAAATGACGAAAAACTTCTATAGAATAAAATTCTGCTAGCATTTACTTTAGTTTTACTTTAATAATATGAACTGCGGCAGTTGTTATTACCTTGCATTTCAAGGCATTATGAAATTCAATTTGAATAACAACATTTATTTCAGAACGTCCTTTTAAATGTGCTTGTCTTTTGTCTATTGCACTCTTGCAAATTATATTTGTGTAATCTGTATTTAGATTTGTATTTATTCATAAAAAATCTCAAATATAAATATAATTTTCAGTTGTTGTGCATTAAATTTATAAGGCAGATCTACGGTATGCTCAAGGCTATCACAGACCCAAATTGTATCAACAAAGTAGTTATTTACAACATGCACATAAATATTTCGACCATGAAGCGGGTGAGAGCGGAACCAAATTATAAACAATCTTTCGGTCTGCATAATTGACAATTAAATATGAATTGAAAGTTTCAACAGGATAAATACAATAACCTCTCCAACTGCGCTTCATTGAGTTTAAAATTTTGGAAGTTACACCGGTGATAATGACATACAAATTTAATAATCATCTTTAATGAACAAATGTTAATTACGACCCAAATGCAAACGAACTCATCAAATCGAGCTTAACGTTTAATTTGCCTAATTTTGCAACAAATTCATAGGAATCTTTCAAACTGTACTTAGATAGGTGGTCCTGCACACGTGTTAAAATGTTCGCAACTATTTCGCCAAATCATGCGTTGGCGTATTTATTAGTGACAAAATTGGACTTAGCGGAATGCCATGTTTGTGTGTCTTTAATAATGCACACATAATCGGGATGTGTGGTCCGACTGGCTTCAGTTGTTTGTTTTCTGTATGAGTAAATCTGCCGTACTTTAAAAAGCACGACAATTTCGCTGAAATACTTCTCTCTCTGTAATCTTCGTTGTATCACACTTAACATTAATTTCAAATTAAAGACCATAAATCAAACAATTGGCTTTAGAAACCAAATCATCACGATTCATTACAAACTATCCAGACCATTGGCCCGCTTAAAGGATAACACGATAGCGGTCCTTGACCAATTCTGGTAACGCAGCCATTTGCGATTTACTCAAAGGAGATTACATTAGCTGTGAACATTTCTTATATTTATAGCAAATGACCACAAGTTTCGGTTTTAACCATTGCTAGTTTTCATTAATAATCTCATTTTAATTGATAAAAAAAATAATTGAATAGTGATTTAAATTCTGCATAACTTATTATACATATCTTTCTGCCCGGTATGCACATTTTTTTCGTAACAGAAGGCCTCACATTTTAATGATTCAGATAGTTTTGTGATGAAGTAATCCCAAAATTGTTGGACTCCTTCAGAATTTTATGAAATGTATGCTTTAGTCTTGTTTTAGTTGCTTTTCTAGCTTTGAAAATCAGACTAGGAAGGTTAAACTATTTTGGAGAGTTTACTAGATTTATGCTGATCGGATATTCGATTCTTATTTACTTGTCAACTTTACCGACGGAAAGATTTTCTAGGAACTATTTCTGCCCTGGCCTTCCTCAACGTTGATATGTATATTTGCATGTTGGATAGAACCAACTCTGATTTATTAAGTAAAATGAAACTGTGCAACCGTTATGTCTATTGTAGCAATGAGTTTGACGGAGAATTACTCTATAAATTCAATTAATAGCATTATAATATTAGATATACATTTTAAAGGGATTAGAATGATGTGCTATTCAAACGTATAACTGACGGTACATTGCGCCGGTCTTTCTACGCATGAATAAATGGACAGCGCCATATTTCCATTCCAACAGCTATTGCCCATTAAAATAGAAAAGAAACTTAGTTATCACACTGTTTAACAGAACATTACGAAACTGTCCACTATACTTTCTACAAACTGAGTATGATTGAATACCTAAAGTTCTTATCATTCGCGGTTACCCTCTATATCGTACAGATAGCAAACCAAATAATCATATAATGAAGTCCGCTGTGAATTTTTGTACTGTTGGAAAGAAAAGTGATTTTATTCACATACACAATAAAGGTGAAAAAAAATAAAGCGCAAACAAGATAGATTGCATTTCACTTTGGCATTTAAATTGTTTGCAGTTATGAGCACATCCAACACCAACCCTCCTCTACTGAATTTGAAAGATAAGAATTCATTGCAAACTACATTTTTTTTCTATAATTACATTTATTCCTGTAGACAAGCACTTGTAGGCAAATGGATTACAAGATTGAATTGACGCTTGGCATAGCACGTACCAATCTGTTTGTTGCAGAAAATATTAGTGTTTTGTATAAGTCTATAAATAAATATGTTCCTTTGGAATGCGAGCATTTATAAATTCCTCATAGTGTACCTTTTAAAGTGTGCCAAAAAGAAAAAGAATTTTTTTCTCATACAAGAACAGTTTCTTTCTTATATGTTTCTCAAGTGTGTTCAAGTGAACATTTCTTTATACATAAATTGAAAGGCAGAACAAGATAGTAGATGGTAAACCTGGAAAGAGTCTGAAATTAAGAAACAACCAACCAGTTGCGCGCAGACAATCAAATTTCTCGTTCTGTGATGAGAAAACGATATATTTATACGCTTTGCTGATAATTTAAAGCACTATTCATAATTGCAACCTGTTCTTAAGGGACATGAAAATTACTGTCCACCCAAATGTATATAAAGAGCATTTAATTATGTCACTTGAATGAAGTGTTCTGATGGCTTAAAAATCTCATCTCTCCATTGCCACAATTCATCTGTCTGTTTATAGGTGCTTCCATTAAAACGAAGCGTACATCAGTATGCATGAAAAGATATGCCTGCGTAGCTTGTGATATGGCAATGCTGATATTAATAACTTTTCTACCGCTTAGACTATAATGTGAACGGTTTCACCAAAGGCAAAACATAATATAATACCATATGCTCTGTTTCTCGACGAATAGTTAAATACAATTGTATTGTGTTTACTTGCCAGCAAACTTGATGTGGAAGAAATGTTTCATCAACGCAATCAATTAATGTTTAATTCTATTGTCTTTAAATATGAGTGGGCAAAAAGCTGAAAACAGCAATGTCCATGACTGTGAAATTGTGCGGCCGGGACATTTCAGTCATTTACAATGTATGCGAGGACTATTAGAGGGCATATATATAATATTGCTTTCCATATATATTCAATGGTTTGATCCCTCGCTAGTCAGTTCTGCCATCGTACACTTCCTGATAATGATCGTGGAAGGTCTAAACGCGTCAGTGCGTGCGACTGGCGGTATGTTTGCTATGTCGTTCGACGACTGGTTAAATACGATGGGATTGGTGTTTACTTCAAGCTCGCAAACATGATTTAATGAACACCTTAATCTTGATTTTAAAATTTATGTCTTGAATTTTGTTTCCAAACTCAAAAGAACCAGCAACCGTATTATTACTTAGTAGTTTGCGGAATGGTTCCTCTATACGAACTATCGATTTATCCAATGCCTGAAAAGGAGAACTGACCACTGATAATAGGGGCCTAACAGGACAATAATTTGTGTGTGTTTCTGGTAGCCCGTGCACTGTTGGTGTAGATGAATGCATTGACCTGAGGTTCTATGCAGTGACCTCATCAATTAAACCGACATTTTTTAAGATCAAAATTTAATTTATGACATTACATTCTACTTTGTCTTTTTTATCTGATTTATCGTCTAGACGCGTGAATTTTGTATTGTCACCCAGCACGTTTTCTTTTCTTTTGGGTTAATCAGATTTGTCTATTTCAAGAACAATATTACTTTTAGCAGCGCGAAGTATAATGAGGACTGCATTTCTGCTCTTTTTAAGCGCATTTAAATGTTGCTTTGTCAATGCATGCTGTTCTACGCATTTTGACGATTTGAAAAGTTAAGCCTGTTTGGCTACATTAATCATGAATCAATTTTATAATCAATAATTGACGGTTCTAAGACGGCTGTTTGTTCAAATAGCAATTAAAATGGTGCATCAAAATCAACATTGCATTTATTATAAGGAGGAATTCCATAATTTCGACCATTTTGATATCTAATAGCTATTCTAGAAAATTAATTAAATTAATTTTTAGAGGGGAAGATCAACTGAATCATATGTATTTTGGACCAGAAAAGAAAGCAGCCTACGTAAACAGAACATTTAAGGAGGATACAGATTCCCAAATAGCACAAATGAAAGTTGAAACGGCAATAAAGCGCCCATTTAATGCAGGTAAACTACCAGTGTTATTTAAGATACCACACCTGCCTTTACCAGCAATCAAAGGGGGATAACCGCTAATGACGACATAAAATATTATTTACCAATATACATGCGCAAGTTATCGATTAACTTACGCAAGACAGTTAATGACGTAAGTGAGAGAACGTTGCAAGTTAAACGCCTGTTTTAAATCTAATAGCAAATACACGTCTGCAATTGCGCAACACATCGCTGAAACCTCACTTATCGATTCTCCAGACGTAGCATTTATGATAATTACTAAAGGCAAAAACAACAGAAATTTAGCACGTACGAAGCTTTATGAATAAAAAAATGCATTTGGATTTACGCAAACAGAAGAAGTATGTTCAGGAATTGATCTTGAACTGGAGTTGATACACGAAATACATTCGTTGTTCCTGTATTTCACACGATGTACGTAATTTTGCCATTTAATTTATATACAAAACGATGTACAGTTGCGGACACTTGTGAATAATATAAGAAAGAATAATTCGTATATCTGATAAAAGTATTTTTCCTCTTTGCATATGGAAAGGGGACTGCAATAAATATGTCAGGCTTTATAAAAATTGCGTCATGAAAACATATTGCTCTTCAATTTTAATAATATTATGCATGTTAGTATCTTTCCTTTAAGAAGCTATTTAAATAAATCGATGTTTTGCAAAACTGAGCGAACAAAAATAATATGTTCGTGCACTGACATTACCATGTGGCTTTCAGTCCCCTTTGAAAACTTGTGCTCAGATATATATATATATATATATATATATATATAATGAACTGCGGTAGAATTAGATAAGTAGATTATGACAATGTGCTACTGGGATATATATTATTTTCGCTGCCAATTATTTGCTTTACGGAGCAGAATATTTAAAGTACAATATGTTTTTTGTATTTTATTTATTTGTTGAAAGGTTTGCCCAATCTACTTTAATTTCAAGACAAAAAAGTAGCGCTTAATTTACTATTTTGTCATGTGCATTTAGTGAGGCGAATAATCTAGGTAAGAAACGTTTAATATCTCACTGTGGAATTTTTTAGCACTTAATAACCAAACAGAACGGTTGTTGCTTATCAATTTACAAGGGAGTTTAACTCAGCAGTAATTGGATGAAGTTCCAAATGAGTGGTCATATGGAGATTAATAAGTAATAGTAGTAATAGCAGATTTGCCATACCATCACAAAAATAGGTATTGTTAATCCTCATTTGAAAGGTAGTTAATCTAAATTACGCTCCGAATTGTTTTATCTCTGTAATATAGCAAAATTTAATGAAGCAACTTCGCTTTCATCACGTATTATAATTGAATTTTCAGATAAATTTATGTCTTAAATTTTGAAATATAAAGGAGTCAATACCAAAACAATACACTGAACAAATTTAAAATTACAAATAGGCTGTTTGCATTTTTTTGTGCGAAGTTAGATTCATAAATTTTGATATAATAATAACTATGTTACGCTAATTTAATTTATATAGTTTAAAAACACTTAAGAACTTATTTTACCAGAAAACTGCTCGAAACTATTGAAATATTACTTTTATAAAATACATATAAAAATTCGTATAAAAAGTTTCGTTTGTCGATGAATGGTTTAAACAGGCTAAAAAATGCAATAATATCAACAAATATTTGGTTTGAGGTGCTTTGTCATCGACTTATTCCTTGATCTTTTCTAGAAATGGAATTACGAACTTCAGAAATCAGCCCAGAAGTGGGCCAACAATTGTACAAGAGGACATGACAACTTAAATCATAGGAAGACCGCACAGTGGCTCTTGGATAGGCAAAACTGGGCTGGAACATTCCGACCTAAAAAGTATGTGCAATTCTATCCGAGTATATAAGATATTTTCTGTATTTAACACTTTAAACTGATCAAATTTAACATACGATTTGGACATTCAATGTTTTTTGTGGACGTCTTGATTGTTATTTCTGCTTTGGTGGTACAAATTCTCCATTACCAGTAAACCATACCAATTTATTTCAACGATTTAATGTTAAGTGGTATTGTGTTAACCTGATCACCGTTTTGTCTGTCGGTAGTTTTGATTTGTTTTTCGACGATTGGTTAAATACAATGGGATTAGTGTTTACTTCAAGCTCGCAAACTTGATATAAAGAGGTTTTTGTCTTCTGTTTTAATCACAGTCAATAAGAAATATTATTGAAATCTCAAAAAATTTCCAGCCAGTCAATTTTCAAACAAATTAAATATTGCTCATAGTGAGAAAGAAACTCAATTTAAAAGATATATCATACTAAGATATCTTATTTATAGATTAAGCTTTTCGTGATAATTCCGGATTAAGCATTCAATATTTTTTTCAAAAAATGTTTGTTAATTTTAGGGCTGTAAAATGTGGTAGGACGAATATAAATATTACAATCACACATCAAATTAATGCAGAGGTGTTTGTGGGCATTGAACTCAGGTTCGTCTAATTGATAATGCGAATGTGCTGCATTTTTCCTATTATAAAACTCTTTAATATTGTTGTCTTTCGATAAAAGTTATCCTACTAAATTTCTGGACACGTCATTCTACCTTTGTTGGACATCGTGTCAATTATAGCCTCCTTGAAATGTATTCCACGTCAAACTGGTCAATTATAGGTAGAATTGGTTGCAGAACTTCCAGCAAGATAAAATAAAAAATATAATTATAAGTAGATTAAAAATATTTCCTAACCTTTGAAGATATAGAAATATTTATGCCAGTTCTCAATTTCTGGTTTAAAGTTTCTGATTTAGGTGGTCTTGCCACATTTCCTTATATAGAAAGCAATTAATTTCAAGCAGTTCGCAATATACTTCATAAAATCAAACACATTTTGTATTACTTCAAAAACGGATACAGTGTAAATGAAATTATATTTAAAGTATTCGGAATTTATAAAAAACCTTAACCTTTTGCAAATACATTAAATATATAGAAGTATCTATATCCAAATTTTCTCAATTTAGACGAGAGAGAAAAATCGTGTCTCCTACTTGTAATAATAATTTAATTCTCAATGAGGCACGAAACTCCTAAGAGTATCTTATTTTCTTAAAATATTTCCGGATCTCATTGTGAGAGATTATTAACCTAATAGATTAGATGCTGTTTGTGATTAAAAACTAATATGCATGCAAATATGTATTAGGTGTTGCGCACCTAGTAGCAAACCAGATTAAATAGGATCACAGGATCTTAAACCAAAGACAGCATGAACGGAAAGTATAATCTCGTGAACATTCGTTTCGTGCTTACTGGCGACTCATCAGTAGGAGCCAGTATTACGCCCTTAACCACATATATATTTGGGTTGGAATGTGGGAAAATACGACAGTAAAATCTCGTATACGAATGTGTAAACTTGCAATAGTGATGCTAACCTCATCTAAAGTCGATGACAATGCGACTTCGAAGTTAATTCAATATATAATATATATTCCGAGTCTACGAAGCTTGCCTTCAGTACGAATATAGTGTCAGTACCCGATAACAACATTACGATACCGAAAAGGTACATTGTTCGAATACTTTTGTTTCCGAGTCGACTCCTACTGATGAGTTGCCATTAAGCACGAAACGAATGTGCACGAGATAACGCTTTCTGTTTATGCTGTCTTTGGTATATCTTTCTGGTGATATTTGAAATCATTTGCTGCTAGGTACGCAACACTTATTACATATTTGCATGTATATTAGTTCGCCGAGGCAAACGGTATGATGGTTATTATGTCATGATTATCTCGAATTGTGATAACTGATAT
Source organism: Eudiplozoon nipponicum (assembly GCA_029291075.1). Taxonomy (NCBI): domain Eukaryota; kingdom Metazoa; phylum Platyhelminthes; class Monogenea; order Mazocraeidea; family Diplozoidae; genus Eudiplozoon; species Eudiplozoon nipponicum. The sequence continues at coordinate 1,057 of JAQBSW010011066.1, read as the reverse complement.
CGATCAAGCTCAGCGTGTATAGATTTACTTGAACAACAGCTGTACAGAAATAGTTGTAATTTTCATTTTTGTTGAACTTTAACATACATTGAAATCCATCGTGTTGGTAACATGTACCAATTCTGCAACACATTAACAAAAATGTTGGTATCCATTACAGGCTCGGTATATATATTATGTATAGTAAGTTAGCTTTTAACTCCCGTTACCAAAGACTATATGAAGTTAGCTTCACAACTTCAAGTTTACACATTAAAATAAGAGATTGTAACGTCCGATTTTCCTTCGTTTCCCACCAAAATATATACGTGGTAAAGGGCGTAATACCGGCTCCTACTGATGAATCGCCAGTAAGCACGAAAGAAAATATGTACGATATTATAACTTTCGTTCATGCTGGCTTTGATTTATCCTTCTGATCATAGTTGAAGTAATTTTTTACTAGGTGCACAACAAATAATGCATAACTGAATGTATATTATTTCTTCCGCAAAAAAAACAGTATCTAACCTAATAGATTAATACACTCTCACAATGAGGTCCGAACATATTTTAAGAAAATAAGATACTCCAATGAATTTCGCCTCATTGATAATTACTATTAATATTAAAATTTGGAGAAACGTTTTTCCTCTCACGTCTAAATTGAGGAAATTTGAATATAAATTCGTTTATATATTTGAATTATTTTGAGAATGTTAATGTTTTTTTGTGAAATTTGAATACTTCAAAAATAATTTCAGTTACACAGTATTCGTTTTCGAGGTAATACAAAATGTGTTTTATTTTATATATTATATTGCAGAATGATTAAAATTAAGTGCCTAGCATTAAGAAAATGTGAGAAAGCAGCGCATAAATCGGACACTTTAAACCATTTCATGAAAACTGGCTTGAATTTCTCTTCATTTTCAGAGCTTATCTCTTTTTATTGATCATTTTCTTTTTATCATTGTTAAAGAATTCCAACCACTTCTAATTATAATTGAAATGTTTGATGAAGAAAAAAATTCAAGAAGGCCGTAATGACACGACGTCCAACAAAGATAAAATGACG
>JAQBSW010011065.1:0-21581 GCA_029291075.1 Eudiplozoon nipponicum | reverse complement strand
ACAATAATTGATTGCGCGGGTGGTGGTAACAATTATTTAAATCAAGTTTGCGAGCTTGAAGTAAACACCAATCCCATTGTATTTAACCGGTCGTCGAACAACATAGCAAAACTACCGCCAGTCGCAAGCACTGACGCGTTTCGACCTTCCATGATCATCATCCATTTAACAATAATTGATTTCCAGTCAAGTTTAATGTATGCGAGACTGCTAGAGGTGAGAGCGGCATATCTAAATTTGATTTCCATATATATTCAATGATGTTTGCTCCTCGATAGTCGGTTTGCCGTCGTACTCTGATGATGATCATGGAAGGTCGAAACGCGTCAGTGCGTTGCGGCTGGCGGTAGTTTTGCTTTGTTTTTCGACGACTGGTTAAATACAATGGGATTGGTGTTTATTTCAAGCTCGCAAACTTGATTTAAAGAATTGTTATGTATTTATGTTGCTGATGCTGCTGCAATTTTCGATAATATTTTATTTATTCAATGTAGTTTCCTTTGCTTCTGTTGACATTGATGTCGAAGTTGAATAAGAAGATAGGCTGCGCATCACTGGTTGTCATTCTAAGTCGTTGTTCCTGCTTCTGCTACTGCAATTGTAACTGATGACTCTGGTGCTGTACTTTATTCATTTTTCTCGTTTGTTTTTTTTGCTTTTGTCACCGTTTGTCTTATTTCTGTTGTTTTTGCTGTTGCTGCCGGCGTTGCCGGTATTTCTCTTCTTTCCTATGTACTCGTGATTTTGCTGATTTTGCTTTTGGATTAGTGCAACATTTATTGTTACACTTGGTTTTGACGCTGCTCTCTTGTATTGTCTTTGCTGCAGTTCACGCCTACACTTCTATTTTAAATTTGCTTCTATTTCGGCTGTTGTCGCCGTTAATACTGTTTTTGCTCATGTAATCATTGTTTCTACGGCTGCTTCTGTTAAGTCAATTGTTACTGAAGATGCAGGATTTCTGTTTTGATTATTTTGTTTTTACGATTACTGGCTCTTTTGTTATTGTTGTCGGTGTTGTTGAGTTTCCTAATGCTTGTTTAGTTGTTCTTGATGCTGCTGTTACTGCTGTTTCGGCTTCTTATAATACAGTTTTGCATGCTGCTCCTGCTGCTGTGATTTTATTGTCCGGTTTTGCCCTTGAATGTGGCCACGGTGGTTTCTTTTGATCTTGCCGAAACAACCGCCTTCTTCAATGCAAAATTTTTTAGCGTTGCTTTGCTATTATTTCGCTTATTGGTTCTGTTTGTGTGGCTGCTACATATTTTGTGGCTGATAATTACGTTTTTTGTAGACATCAGTTTCGATGATGTGTTTATTGCAGGTTCGGCTGCAATTGACGCTAATAATCGTCATGCTACTGCCTCATTTTTAGTTGTTCATAATTTCTTTCATGTTTCGACAGCCTTGCAATTGATTTTGTTTATACTACTGCTGTTGATTTCGTTTTTTATGGCTCGTGTTCCTTGCGATGTTCCCGTTGATTCTGTCTATCGCGGCTGTTTTTTTAATATTTTTGCTGCAGATATTGATCTTGCTGATAAATCTGTTGCAGGATTTCGCCTTTATTTCGGTGTTTCTTGGTTGTGCTGTTGTAATACTTGTTGCCGCTACTGATGCTGCTACTAATTTAGTTTATAATTTTTTTTAATTTCTCTAGCTACAGTTTTTGAAGATCCCTTTCTCGCTTTCGATGATTCTGATATTGTTTTAATGGTATTGGTTGACGTTATTGATGTTGTTGTAGGTGTTGCTGATAATTGCGTGGTTTTTTGCTCTGTTAATAGCTGGGTTGAAGATCTTGACTTTACCGTTACTGATTTTCATGTTGTTCATCCTGTTTAGAATTTTTCTCTCGCTTCTTATTTTTTACTTGTAGTTCCTATTGCTGTTTCTGTTGTAGTCGCTGCTGGTTTTTTTGCATTCTGTTCATCCTTTATATTTTACTTTGCTTTGTTATTTCCATTTTATATAGAAATTATTTTTGCAATGTTTATGCGTTTATATTTTCAATTGAAAAAGATGCCCTGTATGGATGTAAGCATTTAATGTAACGCAATTAGTTAAAACAGACAAAAAGTCTATTTTTTATCGCCAGAACTCAAATCGACTACAATAACTGGTGCAATCTATAGTCAATTATTTGGAAATCAAGAGTTATAAGTTCCATTTAATACATGCATTATATAAAAAAACAAATGCAAAGCTAAAATCGTACAGTCTGAGGCTTACAAAAACGCCACACATTGTTTAAAAACAAGCAATTTATGAGAGTTAGATACTACTTGTGGCGGAGAACAGACATTTAGATATATATATATATATATATATATATATATATATATATATATATATATATATATATATATATATATACATATATACATATATATATATATATATATAAAAGTTGTATAAGGTGTTGCGCTTCTGGTAGCAAATTGGTTCAAATATGACCAGAAGGGTAAGCTGAAGTCAGCATGATTGTAATGTATAATCTCATATATACATTCGTTTAGAGCTTACTGACGACTCATCAATAGTAGCTGGTATTATGCCCTTTACCCAGTATAGATTTTGGTAAGGGATGTGGGACAATTGGACGGTACAATCCCCTATACGAATGTGTATACCAGCAGTAATGGAGCTAACTCCAAACAAACTCTTCGATAAAGCGACCTCAAAACCAATTCAACATATGTGATATATACCGAGCCTCTTATGCTACGAAAACTATGGCTGTTGAGTCAATACATGTTACCAAGATTGCTAAATAAGTACATGGTGCCAACACAATGTATTACATGTTTGGCTAAATTTCATCAAAATTGAGAATTACCACCACTTCTGAACAGCTGTTACTTCAGCACATCCATACACATTGGCCTTATTATTTATCACTTTTCGTTGTAATAATTCCATCATTTAATTAAATATATAACAATTAGATACTCTTTGTTACAGAGAACTGATATATGCCTATTGCTTATTAGTTTTTGTGTACCTATTAGTAAATAAGTTAAAACAGGACCAGAAGGATAAACCAAAGTCAGTCTTAAAAGAAGGTGTGATCCCGTGTACACATGCGTCTCATTAGACGCCACTAAGTTGGTACCAATTACTGAATCAGCAACTATTGATTTGGTATCATGCAGTGATTCGGCAACCATAGTTTTGTTATTCTTTACAAGCACGGTGTATCTCATATATAGTGAGTTAGCTTTGAATTCGAATTGTTGAAGTCTTTATATTAATTTAGCCTTACTGCCGCATGTTTACACATTCGCATGGGAGATTATACCGTCCAATTTTTATTCATTCCTAACTCCAACATATTGTGATCATAGGGCATAATACCGTCTCCTACTTATGAGTCACCAGCAAGCACGAAACGAATGTGCACATGAGATAATACCCTTTATTCAAGCTGACTTTGGTTTATCCTTTTGGCTCTAATTTAACTATTCTGTTACTTGATGCGCAACACTTAAAATGCAATTCATCAATTTTTTTTGCAAACGTGTTCAAACTCCTCATATTTCTTAATATGAAAATAATAAATTTAAATAACATCAATTCTTTTTCGATTTTTTCATACAAGAGACTTTGAAATCCGTCTGATTTGGAGTTTAATTTTTAACAAATAAATTGCTTAATTTTACGAACGATCTCTCGTACCATTTCTGTACTGTATAAAATGTTATTTAATCTGCTTCTTTATTAAGCGGCTAGTCCGGCCTACACAGCGTGCTGAGCTGCTATGCCACTCATACAGATAAACAATGTTGCGCAGTTATATTTTACGAGCCTACCTTTTACTTTTATGTCAACCTGACGTCTTGTTATATAAATAAGCAAAAATTGCATATGTCATTAGTGTGTTTCTATTGTCCTTCTCAATATGTCGTTGTTATTTATGCTTTTATTTCTGCTGCAATTGTTGATACCATAACCTGATCTGTGTTTTGACTAGCGCAGTTTTTATTGTTCCAGTAGTTTTCTTTCTTTAACAAAATATTTTGGCTGCCTTTATCGGCAGCCTTCTTCAGTTGGTCCAAGTGCGTTATTTCCTCTAGCCATATTACCTATACTTTAGACTGGTTTTCCACTAGATTTTCGCATGTCACATGTGTGTGTGCATTTAGGTAACTGTTATGTTCATCTAAATAAGTAAGACTAGAGTAGTTGGATACGAATTAATCATTTGCATGCGTTAACTATTTTTTTATACGCTCTATGTAAAATGACGTAACTGAGATTGCCCTCACATTTTATGGGGAGGAGGAGAAAATAATTCTAACACACTTGCCATGAACACATGCCGTTATGAGTGATAAAACTAGAAGTCCGAATGACCACTGCATGTGTTAAAGTTTAATTCAAACCATTGTGGTTGTAATTAAAAAATAATTGATTGCGCGGGTGGTGATAAAAATTCTTTAAATCATGTTTGCGAGCTTCAAGTAAACACCAATTCCATTGTATTTAACCAGTCGTCGAACAACATAACAAAACTACCGCCAGTCGCAACGCACTGACGCGTTTCGACCTTCCATGACAATCATCAGAGTACGACGGCAAACTGACTAGCGAAGTTCAAACCGCATTGCATATATATGGAAAGCAAAATTAGATATGCGGCTCTCACCTCTAGTAGTCTTGCATACATTGTCAATATATATGTACCAAATTCCCAAGAAACTCCATGAAAATGGAGCCGGCTTATCCTCCAAAAGGAGTCAGCCGCAGTAAAGTAAGTAAGTAAGTAATATATATGTGTGTGTAGCGAAAGCTTAAAACATCTAATGTTCGTGACTGCATAGAAATTTTGCAGCCGATATTTACAGTCACGTACAATGTATGCAAGACTACTAGAGGTGAGAGCCGCATATCTAATTTTGCTTTCTATATATATGCAGTGCGGTTTGATCCTCGCTAATCAGTTTGCCATGGTACTCTGATGATGTTCAAGGAAGTTAGAAAATCGTCAGTGCGTTGCGACTGGCGGTAGTTTTGTCATGTTGTTCGACTACTGGTTAAATACAATGGGATTGTTGTTTACTTCAAGCTCGCAAACTTCGTTTAAACCATTCTGATTGTACTCAGGATAGACAGAATAATAGTTATTGCCATAACATTAAAAAGGCGCACGCATTTGCATGTTTATACACAACTAGAAAGATTCAGTTAAATATAATTGATACACATGTACGTACATGTAAATAAAACTGCAGTCAATAGACATTAATTTACACTTTGCAAGCATCAGATTTATTATTACTTATAAATATTTGAAATGCTGTATTATTAAAATGATCTCAATATGTAGGTTAGGGGTACAATATACAAAAATAAGTGTTCAATTTACTACGAATTTTAAAATCAAACGTTTAGTTATAGATGAAATTTAGAAAGAATATATTCTTAATAATTGATTAGTCATTACTTGAATAATAAGCCCACTAATAATTCAATATTAATCCGATGTTCTAGATCTCTTACTGGAGCTAGCTTCAGTTTCAAATTCGTGCAATCGCCTTTCCTGTCATTAGCTAATGCGATATTCCAAATCGAACGTAACGCTATTTCAGCAGCTGTTTCATTCATAAATTTATCTATAGATTTAATTCCGATAAATTATCTAATCAATCTCGTCATCTAATTGAGGGTACATATTACTATGGGTTTGCATTTATCCCCGTTGATATTATTCCCAGTCTCCACTACATGACGAGCAAGACCAGATTTAGCAATATGTCCATACTTACACGCAGTTTTATGTTCACCTCTTCTTAATTCGATTGGGCACGAGGTCTCACCAACATACTTGAGACTACATACATACCTGGTGTTTCTAATGGTTCAATCTTTTCTTTTTGGTTAGGGAGTAAAGTGCCTAATGTAATGGACTGTTTTAAAACGGTCCTTATATTGTATTTCAAAGCCATTGATTTCACTTTCCTACCTAATATAGAGTCCGGTAATACATTGACCTTACGCTCTTCCTTCTCCTTGTTCGCTTTTATTTTCCTCATGTTAGGATTCAATTTTCTGGAGTGTTGTACATCGACAATAATTCTTAATGGATTACCAGGCTTATGCACTTTAACTAACCCGTAAACTTTGAGTGCAACTCTACTTCTTTAAATAAGAGTGTTACCATGCGTCGAATCCAATTCAACACTAGCACTCATATTACTGATTAATTATTTTACTTGCCCTTGTAACCCATCCGTTGGGTCCTTTGTTATTTTAGTGTATATTTCTGCATTAATTAACTGTTCTATCATTTTATTACTATAAACGGATGGATTCATCTGAACTATAGCTTATTCTTTATCCGTTTTAAGACATGTAACATTATTTGATACTAACTCCTTTCCGAGACGTTTGATTTCATAGTTAGGCTTAGCTTTATCCTCTTGGTGTTTTAAAACCATTGGGGCAATATCTAATTTAAATTTCACTCTATCCTTATCTAAAAGAATTTGTGAATTTTTGACAGCCCCTGTAATTACTTCATTTCTAACCGATCTTTCATTACGAATAGCCAAATTTAAACCAGAGTTAGGTAGTTTAACTTATTCCTTCTAAAGATTTACTGTTGATAGGTTTACTATTCTATAAAACACGATTAATTTATCACTTCTTTTTGGTCTATAAGTTCCCAAATCAGCTAGTTTTTTATCACCTCTAATTCTAGCTTTTGTGATTTCTATATTGCAGGATTAATCACTGAAATCCTCAATGCATTTAAAATCATCTGCGCGTAAAAGAGAAGTTAACATCGATCTTAATTTAGTTTTCTCCTTAATAAGTATAATTTTACGTTTAACTAAATCACGAATCAAAGTTTTCATAATATTTATACGAAGGTCATGCTTAAGAGACATGCAATACGCATTTAACTAAACATTTAACTTAAAACGAAAAAAATTAGGAATAACATCATGTTTTAAACAAATATTTAAAAAGGAAATATTTAAAACTTGCCTCATGAGTTGTTTTTTCATTTGCGTTGGTTTAACTGCATCGTAGCCATTATTCCATGCTAAATATGACACGCGAATATCTAGTGAAAGATCAGTCTGAAGTATAAATAATATGGCTAGAGGAAATAACGTGCTTGCTTCATTAGTTTCATTTGTAAAACTGGTGAGGATGGAACAACTGAAGAAGGTTCCCGATATAGGTAACCGAAATATTTTGTTAAAGAAAAAATAACTACTTTAACAATATAAACTGCGTTAGTCAAAACGCAGATCATGTAATTTATCGATTCTATTGTTTACGCATTTTATGTTGTTCGTTTTATAGTTTTGATTGTTAATGCAGCTATTATAGTTTCTTTTCATTTTCCTCGCGTGTTCTTCTTAGTGATTATGGTGTCATGGCTGGTATGTCGTTTTTTTTCTTGTTTCCTTTGTTTCCGTTGTTACTTATTTTGTTTTTTTTTCTGTGCTTATCTATGCTGCTGTTTGAAATGATGTTGTTCGCGTGGACTTTTTTTGTGATGTTGTTACCGTTGAGCATGATTTCGTTGTTGCTCCTGCAAATGCTATTTTTGATACTACTACTAATGTATTTGTTGTTTTTGGTGTGGTTATTGGCTTTGTCATTGATGAATTGGCTAATTTTGTTTTTGTTGCTTCTTATGCTTCCACTTCTGCTGCTCCAGTTCTTTTTGCTCTTTGTAAGTGCTGTTGCAGGTGTTGGTGTCACTGCAGCTGCGCTTTTTCATTCTTTTTCTGTTTTCACAGTTTGTTCTCTAATGCTCTGTTAAATATGATTAGTCGGCATATGGTTATATAAACACCTGACCCATTAAGTACTTACATCTTCTCATTATCAACTAGGTATTGCATAGTGTGGAAAAGGCAATTCCTCGTTTAGACTGGTTTCGTTGTTAATAGGAACTCATCATGTACTAACCAGAATTTGCCACGGACAGGGCTCGAACCTGGGCACGTCTGCTTCTGAATCGTGTGCTCTAATCACTTAGCCACACTGCCGCACACTCCACGCAAATTCTGGACAGTACGTGATGAGTTCCCTAAAAGGACGAAGCCGGTCTACTAGATTAATTGCTTTTTTCACGCTATACAATACTTAGCTTAAACTGAGAAATTTGTGTACATAATGGGTCTGGTCTTTATACCAAGATCGCATCATTGATTGAAAGTACATTTTATCACCGCCAGCGCAGCCAATGTACGTTTAATTGTATAAATGCTCATGTCAATACCACTTCCCTATGTAACGTGGTATTTGTTCTCTAATGACAGATTCGAGAGAGTTAGTTGGAACTTTAAGGCTAAAGGTATGCCATATAGGCTCTACTAAAAGAAAAGGCTATCCAAGAAACATAAGTTAATAAATAACTAAAAAATTGCGTGCAGGTTTGCTCAGTGGTGAGAGTATCAGATTCCGAAGCAGACGTACCCATGTTCGAGCCCTATTCGCGAAAAATTCTGGACAGTGCATGTTGAGTTCCTAATGAGGACGAAACCGGACTACTGGATGAATTGCCTTTTCTACACTATACAAAACCTTGTTTATACTGAGAAATGTAAGTACGTAATAGGTCAGGTGTTTATACCAAGATGGTAACTTTGATTAAAGTAATTGTTATCACCGCTCGCGCAACCAGTCTTCGTTTATTTATGGCTAAAATAAGCGTTATTTGTGCTGAGGTTTCTACTTCTGCTGCAGTTACTTGTTTTTATGCAACAGTTATTTTTTATTCTATTTGGATGTTTCTTTTAATAATTTTGTTTATTTCACAGTTGAGATGATGATTAATGAAGCATTTTTTATTAGTAGTAGTTGCACTATTAGTAGTGGTGGAGGTATTAGTAGTAGTATAAGTATTTTTTCTAACAGAATTGAGAGTAGCAGTAGAAGTATTAGTATTGATAGTAGCAGTAGTATTAATAGTATTATTAGTATTATTATTATTAATAGTAGTAGTATTAGTAGCATTAGAAGTACCATTGGCATTAGTTTTAGCAGTATTACTAGTAGTATTAGTAGTAAAAGTAGTAGCAGCAGTATTATTATTAGTAGTAGTAATAATAGTTTTAGTTTTAGTATTAGTTGTAGTAGAAGTATTATTGATAGTAGTGTTAGTAATATTAGTAGTGGAATTAATATTAGTTATAATAATATTAGCAACAATTGTTGATGTCGCTGTAGCTTTTGAGGCTTCTGTGCTGTTTATGTTAATTTTGTTCTGCCTATTGTCGTTGTTGATATTGTTCTTCTTGTTATTGTTTGTGTTGATACCGTTGTGTCTATCAATGATATGCGGTTGTTTTACTTATTTATTTTACTTTTGTTGATTACGATGATATTGTTTATACTGTTCTGTACTTTTCTGCCGCTGTCTCAATGGTCGCAGTTATAATTGTGTATATTGCACCATTTTTTGTTGTATCTGTGCAGCTAATGATATTTCGTCACTGTTCTTGCTAAAGATATTCCTTTTCTTGCTTGTTATGGTGGTGCTTTTATGATATTTTTCTTCGTCTGCCTTATAAGTTTTCCTGTTGTTTTTGTTAAGTTTTTTTTCTTTTTACTTTTCTTCTGGCAGTGGCTTCTCCGTTATTTGAAATGTTTCCTTTCGATTTTTGCTGCAGGAGTAACTATTGTAATTTTACGCAATATAATGCGATCTACCGACAATCTATGTAGCATAGAAGAAAAAGGTATGTGTCTGGCTATTAAATAAACGCTTTATTATTGGTTTTCACTACATAGGGTGTCTGCAACGACAGAAAATCGTCACTGCATTTATGCGACCCAACAGATTTTCATGGCCGCGAAGCGTACGGAAATAAAATCAGCAATCCACAACGTATATCGCGATGCCTTTTTTACAGAATGTTTTCCAAGAGACCAATTCCAGAGCAGAAGGATGATGAAGCACATGCAAAGGTTCAACCTGATAGCCGGCCAATTCAAACTAATCGTGTGTTAAGGATTAGTTCGTTTACAGCTGGAAATAATTACGCTTTAAAACGTTGGCTAAAAAGTCATGAAATTGGCAGTGCAAGTGATAGACTACCGGGTGAAATGGCTGTACTCTATGATGTTATTGCAGATCGGACGCATAAACCACTCAATAGTTTTAGAAATAAGCTCAGGAGCGCAAAATTATACTTACTGACAAGTCGACGGGCAAGCTCATACAGAAATGGACTTCAGTCCGAGCGAACTTCCGTAAGTTTTTGTTACTAGGTTCGCAATACCTAATACATACTTTCATATATATTAGTTCTCCGCAACAAGCAGTATTTAACTGTTATATTCCGTAAGTTTTCTTGCACTTTTAAGCTAAACCTATGCCTCATTTATGTAATATCACAATGTTTACTTGTTAATGAATACACACTTTTAGTAGTTAAACCTCATTAATTTAAAGTATGATCATTCTTTCATTAAAATTAAAATAGTCTAGTTATTTTTTTCGGAAATTCAGTGAAACCTTTCCTTCTATATTCCAAAAATATATATGAACAAATAAGTAATGACACGATATGACAAGCGAAAATGATCCGACCATTTAAAATTTCAATATAATCATGGCTTTTTATAGACCCACACATATATTAAGCTATATTATTAATGTCATTATCTATTCATAAATCACGTTTTGGTACGCATAAACGATCAAATTCGTACTATTTCTAAAATGCTCTAATTTTGATTTATTATGGTAACATAAGCAATATTTTGCCTTAAAAATCTGTAACAAAATATTGTACTATCCTCCAGCGTATCGCTTCATTTTTTAATGAACAATTTTTCCTAATTAAATACTATAACATGTGCAATAATCATAAAAATAGTCCAGGTAATATTTTTCTTTCAAATAGACTTTCACTGAATCCAAAAAATATAATCCGAAATATAACATTTCACTCGTGAAAATTGTCCAAATGGATGTTTCACTGGTATAGTTTTAAAATTACTATCCCCTGAGTAAGTGTTAAAATAAAATTTGAAAAATAAAATAACACGAAGTAGACAAATTTGACATTTATAAAGTTTTTTACTTTCTTGCGTCCTAAACTTTACATTGCATGAGAATACAAGTACAATGTATCCGCTAAGATATGTGCGTGCAAACAGGCACACACACAAACACAAACGCATACACACTTACCAATCAGGCAAAACAAGAAATAGAAAACCGAGTCATATTTGTTGCTATCCACATATTCAAATGCAAACCCAAAAGGTATATAAATGAAAGATTGTAGAGCGATATTTAGTGATCTCGAAATAAAGAGCCTTTATCCACTTTGTTATTAATCAGTTTTTTTCCTTTCTAATTAGAAATACACTGTGTAATATTTGAAGGTAATGGACATTATATATATATATATATATATATATATATATATATATATATATATATATACATGTATCATCTTGAAAAAACGAAACTAAAAGGTATAATTGACCAGTGCACACTCTACAAAAGGTATGTAGATGATATCTTGTTGTTCATCTCAGAGGAAGCAGACCCTTCCGAAATCCTCAAACAAGCAAATGGAGTCGATCCAGACATCAAATTTACTCTCGAGGTAGAGAAAGACGACAGTTTCCCATTCCTTGACATCAAACTCACTCGAGAAGCAAACGGAGATTTGACAATGGCCATACATAGAAAATCTACTTTCACCGGACAATACATTCATTACAACAGTAGTGTGCCAAAATCCCACAAAAGAAACTTAGTAAACAACCTAGCAAACAGAATCAGGAAGATCTGCTCTGAACACAAGATTAAGGAAGAACTGGGCTACCTGAGGAAAATTTTGCTAATGAACAACTACCCAGAGCGGTTCATTGATGTCAACATCAGACCACGGCAGATTCGTACTAGAGAGGATACCGGCAAGCAGGTTTTCCTGAACTTACTATTTAGAGGCGACATACCAGCCTCAATAATTGCACGGCGGCTGAATGGAATAACTAAGAACAACTTTCCCAGTGTTAAAGTTAATATGACATTCAGTACACAGAGAATCATGAGGTTGGATGCCAAAGATCAATTGCCAATTCTCTCCAAATCATTCATAGTCTACAAATTCTCATGTATGTGCGGTAGCACATATATCGGACGTACGAAAAAGCAATTGATAAGCAGAATCCAGCAACATTTGCCACAGAAATTGATTAACAAAGGCTTGCCACCGTCAGGAAAATCAGCTATTTCCGATCATATATTGGCAACGGGGCACCCTGTCAATTCGACCAATTTCACAATTTTACATAAAGCAAAATCCGAAAAATTATTATTTATCTACGAAGCACTTTACATAAAACAACAAGCACCTGACCGTACACATCTTTATTTTTCAATAAAATTAACGATGTGATTTAGCAACGCGCTCCAACTCGTCCTTTTTCTTGATTGCAAATGAATTTGAGCTCCCTTTGGCAGCATTTATTCAAAAGTTTCATCAACATGATATCCTTATCGACTGGCCAAGAATAACAAAATTCAACAACAATCTACTAGTATCCAGCCAAGAACCATTAGGCCCTCTACTAGAATCAACAAACGTACAATCGGATTGGCAACAATGTGAAGTGGAAATAACAGAGGCGGATACGATGACAGAAGTCTCCAAACAATGTGAGCGTTTAACATTGCAATCAACATTATCGTTGTTACCAAGCGAAAATAGCAATCTTGCGCAGCGGGGTGAAACGATCAACTATACTGGGAAAAATAGCACTTTTACATGTAACAGTGAACAATGTGCACAAATGGCTAACTCTCAAGATACCAAAACAATAATGAGAAGATCTCAGACATCACTTCGCAATACTGCGAGAATGACCTTTACATACAAACACGCATACACAACACAAACACAAACACATACACACTCACCAACTAGTCAAAACAAGAAACAACACATATATATATATATATATATATATATATATATATATAGATATATATATATACGGGTGCATTGCCGTTCGATACCTGTGGCTGTGGAATTTTACTAACATTGTCTCGCTAATGTATTGTGTATTTCATAACCTTCAATTTTAATATATCAGAAATACCATAGTGAGACCGTTTACAAATTTGAGCATTTAATATTCGTCATTGTCTCTAGTGTCTAAATTTGAACAATTTCAATTTAAATTATTATTTCAAAAAACTATGTAATGTCAAATATTTAATAAAAACAAGTTATTTAAGATAATTAAACGACTATTGTTTGTAACCCTGTCCGCGGCAATCCTGGAAATTTCGTGATGTGTTCCCAATAAGAACAAAACCGGTCTACAGGATCGATTGATTTCTCTATATTATCAAATGCTTAGTTTATACTCACAAATCTACCTATATAATGGAATTGGTAATAGTATCAAGATTACAACCTAGATTCAAATAAGTAAATTTATGTTATTTTTTAGCAAAATATAATTTACAGTGAATTTTCGAGTTGTTGACATGGACCCCGGTTAGGTCGAAATTTTTTGGTCTCCTGTAGCAAAACCTAGTTAAATAAATGTAAAACCAGTAAATTTTTGTTTCATTCAAAAAAACATCAAATAAAAATTTGAACACAGCTCGGGAATTCAGGATATGTCAATGAAAGCACAAATGTTTTTAGATTTGTGCATAATACAATAAAACATTGTATTCGCTCTTCAAAACTATTCTCAAATTGCAGTAAAATATTTATAATGCATAAAGCATTGCTTTTAATTCTGTAATAAAAATGTATATGCCGGAACTTTTTAAATCCATAAAATAACTTAAATAGACGCCAAAACTTTTGTGATAACATGGATTTTCAACGCAGTACACAGTGCTTCAGCACTGAATGAATACACTGTCGAAATAAGGAAGCGTAACTCACTCAGGTGTGAAATAATTGTGCTAGATTGCCTTTAGATAAATTTGATATTTCTGTTCTATGCGAGATTAAGAAATAATAAGTAATTTGAAATTCTATCTCTATTTCTCTGGCAATAACTATAATCAAGATTCCGATCTTGATATAAACACCTGACCCTGTGAATACATACATTTGTCAGTATAAACTACGAATTTTATAGTGTAGAAATGGCAATTCATCCAGTAATAACCTAAGTTTGTATAGTAGACCCGTTCCGTCTTTATTGTAACACATCACAAACTGGCCAGAATGTGCAGCGGATAGGGCTTGAATCCGCCAAGTCCGCCTCGAACCCTGTCCGATGTAAATTCCGGCCAGTACGCGATGAGTTCCAAATTAGGACGAAACTGGTCTACTCGATGACTTGCCTATTCTACACTATACCTTTCTTGATGAATACTGACAAATGTATATACTTAATGGGTTAGGTGTTAATATCAAGATCGCAACCTTGATTACAGTAACATCTATCACCGCCCGCGCAACCAATGTTCGTTTAATTATATAAATGTTCATTTCAATACCACTTGACCATGTATTATGGTGTCTATTCAATAATGACAGATTTTGGTTGGTTAGTTTGAACATTGGATCTAAATGGTTGTCTTATGAGATCCATCTAAAAGAAAAAAGACTAATCAGGTACATTAGTTAGTATATAACTGAAAATTGTATGTAGTGTTTTCGACAGGATGGCTCAGTGGTTAGAGCACAAAATTCTGAAGCAGACGTGCTCAAATTCGAGCTCTTTCCGCGAAAAATTCTGGCCAGTACTTGATGAGTTCGCAATAAGGATGAAACCGGTCTACTGGATGAATTTCATTTTCTAAATTATGCAATTCTTAGTTTATACCGAAAAAAATTTGTACTTAATGGCTTAGGTGTTTATATCAAGATCACGACCCTGATTACAGTAATTGTTATCACCACCCACGCAAAAAAATTTACGTTCACTTATATAAATTTTTAATATAACACAATACAAGTTATGCTAGATGGGTGAGTATTGTACTTTCCATTTTGAAATTATTCACTAAGGTCATTTATCTGTCAGTTTTATACGAGCAGATACGAATTCGGTAAATGTTTAAGCAAGTTTTATAATTACAATTAGAAATGAGAAAGTATAAAGATAAAATGAAGTTTCCGGTGTCCCATTATGTCGCACAATTGCAATTCAAACGTATTTGTTTTATCTCAAACTATTGTTCAACTCAAATTTTAATTCTGGTTGTGTCCAAAGTTTTCTTTAGAGAAGTTTGCAAACCTTGCTTTACATTTAGTCAATTTTTTAAATAATAGAATTTTTAAAAGTAGCCAATTCCAATCGCAAAATAAAACGATATGACGGAAAATATTTATTAAATCTCGGATATACTCCAGACGATAAACCGGACAACTTAACTTCAATGCTATTTAATTCCATGTCTGTTTAAACATGTTATATGCTAAAAAACTGAAAGAAATTCACAGCCCTGAGCAAATATCAACAATTATCCTTCCAAATCGGAACTTAATACTACAGTTACAAAAGCGGAACTATGTAAACCATTGCGATCCCTCTTTACCTTTAAAACTGATCCATTATTTTAATTAGCGTCGTATTGACCGATCGATTTATTTACGATATCAATATTCTAAATAGTTCTTTTGACGAAGGTAGAACGGTTTCAGTCTTTGATATAATGGTAATATTACTATAATAGATAACCTTCCGAGAGTCTTTTTAAAATATGGAGGTTCAGAGTAATAAGTGCGTGTATATTGCTGTCATTCTGAAGAAATAATAAACTTCATCTGATTGAAAATGTTTGATTGAGATTTCCTTTTACGAAAAACATAATTATATCATTCCAGATAATAATTATGAAATCAGTTACCGTTGTTCTACGTCAAGGATAGACAGATCCAAAACAAACTAACACATATAAGCCGAACCACTCAGGCACAGTAACAAGCGCTTGTCTTTTGTATGCTATCCTTCGTAAAGTTGATTTGCGCTAAAAAAGCAAAAGCAGTCATCTTATTAAATTACCTCGAATAATCAGCGACTTTCATTTTAAATACGTGAAGGATGCTCCCATGAGCTGTACATAATAATAGCATTGCCTTATTTTTTTCGAAAGCTGATCTATTATTTGTAATGCGACAACGCCATTTGAGATTTCAGTTAAATACTGTATGTTATGAAGAACAAATATATATGCAAGTATTTATTTGGTGTTGTGAACTAAGTAACAAATTAGTTTAAATAGGAGCACATCGATATACCAAATTCAGCAGGCTCGGAACGTATAATCTCATGGACACAGTGTCTTCGTGCTAACTGGAAACTCTTCAGTAGGAGCCGGAATTACGCCTTATGTCCATTAAACATTTAGGTGAGGAATATGGGACAGTTGGACGGTACAACCTCCTTAACGAAAGTGTTAAATTTTATTCGTGGAGCTAACTTCATATAAAATCTTCGACAATGCGACTTTAAAGGCAACTCACTAAATATAACATGTATACGGAGTCTGTAAACGGTACCAATACTATGACTATTGTGATACCAAAATTATGGTACCGAAAATGTACATGGTACCGACCCTCTTGTTGCCAAGTCGGTAAATAGTACCAACACAATGGATTTCAAGGTATGCTAAAGTTCACTAAAAAGGAGTATTGCAACTATTTCTAACCTCCTGTTACTCCAGCAAATCCAAACCTCTGTTCCTGACTGATATCATTTATCACTTTTCTTAGTAGTCATGACATCATTCAATAAAATATATACCTGCTAATTAATGATTTTTGCTGTAAACTAATATGCATGCAATTTTCCAAAAGGTGTTGCGCACGTAATAACAAATTAGTTTAAATAGAACCAGAAGGATACACCAAAAACAGTCTGAACGATTGGATTAATTTCATATGCACACAATTTTTTTCTTCCTTACATTGTACAGGCTAAGAAGTAGGTTGATCCGATTTACTAAGCCATTGACGCTTATTATATTGTTAAATTACCGTTAGAAGTAATTAACCATACGCACTCGTTAAATGAGAAATTTTAGTTTTCCCTATATAATTAATTGTCACTGCCACACCTAGTCTATGGACGTCAACTGCGTTGCGTGCACATTTTTTGAGAATATCACTTAAACATCGTGCATGGCAATGGAAAGAGAGAACTCTAATATAGTAGTGCAACAGCGTATAGGTAATCTGTTATCAATTAATCCTAACATCACTTGCTCGGAGACTCCAGACTGAGCAAAAATCCAAGAAACTAGCAGTAAAATGTGTTTAGATTGAAATCTTAGTTATTTCTTATCTTTTTCAATGGGATATGTTGTAGTGAGCCGTGTGAGATATCTATGTCCCAAGTTATGTTTGTCTAGATATCATTATGAATCATCATCTCCGAAGAAACAAATAAATGTTTATAAAAAGTTGGAATTCTCAATTTTGTTGAACTATAACAAACATTGAAATCCGTCATTGTGGTACCATGAACCGACTCGGCAACTATAGTGTTAGTATCATGTACCTTTTCAGTACCGTAATTTTGGTATCGGTTACTGACGCAATAGTCATAGTGTTGGTATCGTTTACGGTCTCGGTATATATATTATATAGAGTGAGTTAGCATTGAAGTCGCATTGTCGAGACTTTATATGATGTTAGCTTTGCTACTGCAGCTTTACACATTCGTCTAGGAGATTGTACCGTCCTATTTTGCTACATTCCTCACCCCAATATATGCTGAATAAAGGGGGTTATGAGTCGCCAGTAAACTCGAAATGAATGTACACGTGATTATACTTTCCTTACATGCTGTCTTTGGTTTATCCTTCTAGTCATAATTAAACCAATTTTTTAATAGGTTCGCAACGCCTAATACATATTTGCAAATATGAAACCTAATTGATTTATTTGCATTTATCTAAAATACTGTCTAGTTTTTTCAGCTTCTGACTACAGGTCATTTATATTTTAGAACACGACTCCTGGAACAATAAATGAATGGAACCAATAAGTGAATAAAGTAATTGAAAACAGTGGTAGAATAATTAAATATCAGTTTTCTCACATTTGTGTGTATTTTAATACAAATAACGAAATGTACATGCGAAGAAAGTTTTAGATACGTGGTTGTTCACAAAGGTCATTATAGCGATGCCGAATGAAAAAGTTAGTAAAACTGCTTACGCATTTTTGGTATTTATCAACGAACCGCGAAATTCCGCTTTTAAGTTCTTTCAAACATCAATATCATCTATACAATTAAACAATCAAACATAGCGTGGGTGGTGGTAACAATTTTTTAAATAATGTTTGCGAGCTTGATGTAAACACCTATCCCATTTTATATAACCAATCGTCGTGATTACTGGCGACTCATCAGTAGGAGCCGGTATTTCGCCCTTTACTCACTGTATATTTGAGTGTGAAATGTTGGAAAAAAGGATGGTACAATCTCCTAGACACATTCCTCACTCAAATAATTAGTGGATAAAGAGTGTATTACTGGCTCCTACTCATAAGTCTCCACTAAGTACGAAACGAATGTGTACGAGATTATACATTCCGTTCATGCTGTCTTTGGTTTATCCTTCTGGTCATAGTTGAACTAATTTTTTACTAGGTTCGCAACGCCTAATACATACTTGCATATATATTAGTTCTCCGCAACAAACAGTATCTAACTGCGATATACTGAATTGAATTATGTCATGATTACCGCGAAATGTGATAACTCATTTGGTATTTATTAATTAACTGCGAAATTTAGTTTTTAAATTCTGTCAAACATCAGCATCATCCATACAATTACAAAATAAAATATAGCGAGGGTGGTGGTAACAATTTTTTAAAATCAAGTTTGCAAGCTAGAAGCAAACACGAATCCACTTGTTTTTTACCAGTCGTCGAAAATCATAGCTAATCTGCAACCAGCCGCATGCACTGACGCGTGATTTCCATATATATTCATCGCGGTATGATCCTCGCTAGTCAGTTTACCGTCGCACTCTGATGATGATCATAGAAGGTCGGAAAGCGTCAGTGTGTGCAACTGGTCGTAGTTCAGCTTTGTTGTTCAACGGCTGGTTAAATACAATGGTATTGGTGTCTACTTCAAGCACGCCAACTTGATTTAAAAATATTCCATACAGGGGTGACCATTTAATTCAATTTCCATGAGGGTTAAATGTAGTTTTAGGAAAAACTTGGAAAAGCGATAAATGTAGGGTTTCGAATTTCGCACATGAACTGCGTCTTTTGCCAAAAAAATAACTCTTTCAGGTACCGAATAAATGACTGTGATATCAAGAACATGGTTTTAAAACAACATTTTATTTTGCCATTTGTTAAAGTTATTTCTTAATATATATTTATTGTTTTTGTTTTAAAAAATTACTTTAAATAAAAACGAATTAATGCCAAAAGATTCTAAATTCTGTTAATTATTATTAAGAAAATAATTCTACAACTTTTTTTATCGTTTAGATACTGCCTAATTAGTGCTCGTTAGCTTAAAAGGGGCACACACACTGCCTCATTTGATAGCGTATTTTTTCATACAAATGTTATACTAAAATTGACTGTCTGTTTTATTTTTATAATGTACAATTTTTTTCATTAGCAATCAGATGACGTTGGCAGTCCTCTGCATATTGAACAAACACCGGACAAATCGCGACAGACATGCCGTAAATTACACGTACATGATATAGCGCACAGAATCCGCAAATTTTCTGATGAAAACAATTCTAGGCAGGATTTCAAAACGATAGAACTAGACTCCGAATTACACAGGGAATGCAATCGAGATAGCAAAAGTTGGCTTGATTTGAAGAGTCAAACTCCCCCCTTGTTTTTGGGCTATACGCCTTGGGTGACACGAACACCGTTTCGAGATTCTGATCTGTTATTCGCTGAGGAGGATTTCGGCAACTATTTATTGCAATCCGCCAGATTTGATCGTCATTTCCGAACATCTTTCGATTATACACACTCTAGTGACCAGGCGAAATGTAAAAATGCTTTATCGAGGTCTATGTATGAGATAAACTTGATCACACTGCAGGACAGTAAAAGCCAACGTTCTTTACAATGTGAAGAAGAAGAAAACAGAAAAGTCAGCGGAAATATAAACCTTTTAGAGCACCGAGAATTTACGCGATTCGGCAGGCCCTGTGACGACGTGAAATCGTTTAGCGGGGCTTTAAAAATGAAATCCCCTATATTTGTTATGTCACTAAAGAAGTGTGCCAGTGAATCAAAGCTCAGCTCACAAACTGCGGTCATAAACAAGCCCGGACTTAAAACGTTCATGGCGAGGAATGCTGTTGAGCCCGATAAGACTAATACAGGCTTCGAAAGTTTTACAAAGACGCCCAAACAACAATCGATTACCAATGTTGTACCCATTAATGCCTGGGGCAGGAATGGACAACGACATAGTTATAGTGGGAAGTGTCCACGAATAACCAATGACGCTGTCATCCACAATCTTAACGAAGATGATTCTGATTTGTGCGATCGCGAATTCTTTAAACGGCTAGAAATTGATCAAGTTGACGGAAACTACAACCAATTTTTAGCAATTCACAATGCATGTCCGAATAATGCAGTTAAGTTTGACAATGCAGCTAAAAGAGATTATGTCACTGATAGTTATGGTGAGAATAACATGTATGTGGATGAACCGGAAAACACTGCGAGTCTAATTATTGATCGTAAACATAGGGCGGCTTCATCAAGTCCGTGTAATTCGATAAAAACAAGTCTGGAGGGCAACTTCGACGATAATGAGAATGGCGAAGAAGAAAACTCTGTAGAATGGGTAAGTTAAGAAAAGGCTGCTATTCATGAGGCATATTTTCATAAATATTGTCGTAAAATTATGGCGGTTGCTAAACAAATTGTATATGACATAATTATCTGAAAGTTTATAAGATCTTATTAGCAAATTCTTTTCTGTTATTGTCTACTTGGGAAAATCGATATTTGCGCAATATAGTAAAACAGCTAACCTTTTTATTATAGATATGATTAAGAAAGTTTATTTTTAATCTTCACCGCAAATGTCTGTAATTATGAACAATGGTACTTAACTAAGAATCATAGGTCTACTGTTCATGTGACAGCCATAATTCAGAAAACAATTTTCTGTGTATTAGTTTTAAAGATAACGCACACAAAATAATGAATTGGAAGCGAATTTAGGCATATCTTATTGAAGTACATTGTTTATGTAATGGTATATTATTAATCTCTTTTTAGACATCTTGATAGGATACAAAATATTTTTGTGCGTTATTTTCGCCTCCGGTATGCAAAAATGCTTCAATTTTTCGTGTTATATGAATGCCGTATTACTTTAGAATAGGCAAACGAAATGCATCTGTTCAGTTTCATGATTTTATGAAATATTAATCAAAATATCTAGAGACGCAGTTCCACCAAAGTAAGAATAGTCGCAAATTCTTTGTGTGGTAAAGAATTCCCTTTTCATTTTCATGTTTAAAAACGCGTGCTGTAAGAAACTTTATCCAGTCAGTGGCTTTGACTGTGTAAATATGGCATTCCAGAAAATTTTAACAAGACCATCTTCACAAAAACAACGGTCGTAGATGAGAAGAATATGTATCC
>JAQBSW010011064.1:0-21584 GCA_029291075.1 Eudiplozoon nipponicum | reverse complement strand
AAAAATGCGTAAGTAAAATCCAGATGGGTCCTAGAGATGAAATTGAACAAGAGACGGGAAAATCGAGTGAGCTAGGAATAGATCCTTGATAGCTGAAGGCAAATTTCATAAAAAAATATGTAGGTAAATTCCTGGTGGATTCTAGAGATGAAATCAGACAAGAAAATACGAGAATCTGAAAATAAAAGCAAAATGAAACCCGATATATTTCAAAATTACAGAAAATTTTAAAAACCCCAAGCACGCTCTCTCCGGTCGTTGCGTTCTACCCGACAAAATTACACATCAAAACATTAACCAAAAATTCTTTCTTAAGGTGTAACAACTTATAAGTTGGTTATACTTATCTTCCTTAATATTTTTCACCAGGAGGGTCATCCCCGAATTCGAATTTCGTTTTCTCCGTTCCAGAAAAATGCTTAGCAGCCTTTAAAGCTTCCGACAGGGCTTGACACTTAGGTGAGCATACAAAAGAAACGGCAATATTCAGACTACGTTTAAGGATCTTTAGCTGTTTATTAAGAAATTTATATGACAAATAACAATAATAAAAAATTCGCCTAAAATTATATACAATTAGTTAGAATTTAGTAGTATTAGTTAATTTCATATGGCACAAATACGTCTCAGAGCAATTTTCTCTTGTTTACTTTTCTGTTTGCAGACAACAGTAAGAATTATAACGAAAATACTACTCCTACTACTAATAATAATAATACTTCTAATACTACTACAACGCCACCACTCTTACTAATACTACTACTAATAATACTACTACTACTACTACTACTAATAATAGCCAATAATAATAATAATAATAATAATAATAATAATAATAATAATAATAATATGTAATAATAATAAATAAATTTTTGTTTCTGGCAGAACCACCTGACCAAACAGTTGAAAACTCAATATATATTTTTTTCAAATATGCTAAACTAGAGTTGAGTAAAATAGTGAGTAGCAATTTTTAAACGAATATTGGTTGCGCGGGCGGTGTGATAACATTTAGAATAATCAAGGTTGTGAACATGACATAAACAACTGACACATTAAGTTCTTACATGTGCCTGTGTAAACCAAGTATTTTATTGTTTAGAAAAAGGCAATACATCCAGTAAACCGGTTTTGTCTTTATTGGGAACTCATCACGTACTGGCCAGAATTCGGCGCGTGCAATGCTCAAACCTGGGCACATCTGCTTCGGAATCTGATGCTCTAAGCACTGAGCCACCTGCCGCACACTACACACAATTTTTAGTCATATGCTAACTAGTGTAATACGCTTAGTTTTTTCTTCTCTTTTATGCGTATCTCATACTGCATCCATTGAAACCCATAGTTCCAACTATCCATCACCAATCTGTCAAGAACTAATGCTCTAAGCATGATTTGCTGTTGCTTTATCTGGTTGCGCGATTATAGCGCGCCTTCTATCAGCAAGTATCGCAGTGGTGAAATCGACATAGACTTTAGTAGATGGTGGAGAAGAACGAGTGCCAGACCACGACAATCAGATCACGTCGTCGATTTCTGATATTTCGAAGACACACTTCAGATACCGAGAAGCAATATGCTCAGTGGCATAAAAAGAAGGCTAATGTGAGAGTTCAATAAAATTCTTTGACAGAGAAACCGAGGTAAATCGTAGGCTATTAATACAGTGAGATGTAGAGTGAGGCTTTGTGTCTTAAAGCAAATCAACCGGGCCCATTTAAAGAGTTTTGACGTAAATTTATTAACAAATCCGGAGAAGTTTAATGATTTAGAAAAAACGATAGCTGACAACGATACTGAATATAAACCTTTGGATGTACCGAAAATGATATCAGTGTCTTTATAGATAGAGGTAAAACCCTGGTTAAGAACACGAGCTAAATCGGTGAAAAATGCGTGTTTATTCGGGAAGACATGTAAATCATCAAGACGACGGAGACTGACTGTTAACGTAATGGAAGTATAAAATTCGTTGTATATGATCCTGTTAAAGATTTTAATGAACGCCATGACGATAAATATTTGGCGGAGACTCTTAAATGAAGAAATCGACGCAATACCATTTTTTTCTGGGATAGGTGAGATCATCGACTTAACTCCTTTCTTACACTTACCGAAAAGTTGGATTTTGATGAATGCGACTCTTTTGGTAAGTTGTAAGCCGTTTGAATACATTTCCCTACGCAAAATGCTTGATTGTTCGTAATTTGTTTAACATGGTCATCAATACAACGGAGTGCAAAAGCGCATACAAATGAAGGAGTACGTATTCTATTGTTACTTGCAGGGTTGTCTCGCATCTTAAATAAGTGGTTTAACTTGTTCGTTTTACACATGTGCTGGATGAAGGTGGCAGATGCTATGCCAAAAAGAAGACGTTATGAACTCGGGATAAGGAAATTGATAAGTTGTCAGAGATGACTAGGTTTCTTCGGCCAATGGCATCGCAGAGTCAACTAAACATAACCCAATCAGTGAAACGCCTGGATGTTTGTATAATCTATCTTTGGTAGAAGACAATAGAGGGATAATTAAGGATACCTATGAATGGTGTAGATTATGGAAGATGTCCTGAATTTGAATGTCGGCTACATCGCTGTTTGAAAGAATACATTCGAGTTGGTCGTTTTCTCGAGTGAAAAAATGCTCAAATAGATTCAGCAAATTGTCAACCAAATGCTGAGGAAACGTATGGATTCCTGATATCAATTTGTGCAATTTAGGGAAGGTTAAGTTCTCCAACAACGTTGTATTGATCGGAGTGCTGAGAGGAACGTGTGGATAAATGTGAGGCCGCACGAGTTTCATCAATTATTGAGAGATTTGGAAGCTAATAAGCAACACAGACAGATAGGTTTTGATCTAGAATCACTAGCCAAAATACAACGTATGCCAGTCCCGATTAAACAGACAGAGCACAAACTTGGCTTGATAAGGTTGATTGTACGCTTAATTAGTATATTCGAGTGTTCATTATTTACTGAACTTTCATAAACAAAATCTTCTTAGGTTGGTATGGAGTTGAAAGTTTTAAAAATAGGACGAAGAAGTGTTTGCAGGGATAGATAAGATGGACTAATGTAGAGTCACAGAAGAGAGACCTGTTAAAATTCGTGACGCTATCAGCTCCGAGTAATACAGAAAATCATCTTTTCTTCCGCAGACGCCGGTTTTTAACCACCATAATGCTTATGATATTGGCTGAAATCGGGAGCTTCAGACTAAAAATTGTAAATAGAAAAGGAGGCCCGTTGTTTGAGCTTGTCCCGTGACGGGGGCATCGGCGACGTCTCGGTATTGTTTTGGTTGGCTGGAAGTAGTTTATCGACACACTATGCGTGTTAGTTGTCAGTATAAGCTCTTCAAAGCGAGGTACTCAGAAAGTAAGGGCAAGAGAAGAATGCCTCTAGTTAACGTGCTCCGTATCTTAAAATTGCTCCACTCAGTGTAAGTGGCCCTAATTGTGGATGGGGTCGATTTCAACGGCGCAGTGCTTTGAGCTTGCTCAGTCATTCAATATATAATAGTGCTGTCATGTTACAATTTTACTTTTCTTGCCCAAATCATAAGAGATCGATATTCGAGCGATTCAAGCTCATCGTCGGAAAGTCTTTTAGGAGAAGTTAGAATAAAAAGACACTTTACAACAGAGATATCTCTCAGATAATCATCGTTATCTCCAAGTCACTTGATCATATCAGAGGTCAGCTCGTCGTTCGAAAGTCGAGCGAGGGGTCTACAAATATAAATTGCGTTTGCTATGCTAGCATAAATCAACTTCATTTGATACCCCATTATAAATTCTCGGCCTCATTTAAATAATAATAACAATAATACTCGTTTTATTTGAAAAATATGTCATCTGGCCCGACATGTGAAAATATCAAGATATAAAATCAAAGTATGATTACGTTTGTGATAGTTAGACAGTCAGTGACTATATTTTATCAGGAGTGATACCGATAGGAGTGGTACAAGATTAGTACAATAATATTATTTGCAAACTATAGCAGTGTGCAATGTAGATTAGAAAAAATACCTCCAACTAGGATAAAAATGACTAGAAAGGTTTCTCGAGAGGTGACGTAAGTTCTATTCTCAGCAGAATGCGGAACTGCAGTTTCGTAAAGCATGTGTGCATTATTTGTTAAATATTTCAAGCGATAGAAATCGAAGAAGATAAATGAGACAGCAAACAGCGGAAATTATATCCACGACATCTGTTGAAAATACTAATATAGAATAAAGCACCATTAAAATGTTGAGGCATTACCAAATTAGCTACTGTGAATAAATACTGCGGATGGGATATGTGATAATGTTCAATCGCCACTAGCACAGCATTAAAAAGATAGTGCAAAGCCTCAAAGTATCTAATGTACGGACTAGATGTGTTACGAATGCGTAAGGAATTGGCATGCATGAGATTATACTTTACGTACATGCTGTCTTCAGTTTATCCTTTTAGTCACAACTGAACCAATTTGTTCCTAGGTTTGCAACACCGAATACCTAATTGCATATAAATTAGTTCTCTGCAAAAAATAGTATTTAACTGTTATATATTGAACTGAATGATGTCATGCTTACTGCGAAATGTGATAGCTGATATCGATCAAGGCCAGAATGTATGGATTTACTGGAGTAACAGGTGTTCAGAAATAGTTGTAATTCTCAATTTCGGTGAACTATAGCACATTATTACCTTTTACAGGCACTATGTGTTAATTGTCAGTCACTGACCTGATGTATAAATTGCTAGTATCTTTACAGACTCCGGAATATATATATATATATATATATATATATATATATATATATATATATATATATATATATATATTATAGTGTGAGTTAGCATAAATGTCGCATTGTCGAGATTTTATATGAAGTTAGCTGCTCCATTTCAGGTTTACATATTCGTCTAGGTAATTGTATCGACCTATTATCCAAAACTCCTCACCCAAATTTATAATGGTTAAAGGGCCTAATACCGGCTCCTACTGATGAGTCGCCAGTAAGCATGATACGAATGTGCATGAGATTATACTTTCCGTTCATGCTGTCTTTGGCTTATGCTTCTGCTCACTACTGAAATAATTTGTTGCTGGGTTCGCAACACATAATACATACTTGCATATATATTAGCTCTTTGCAACAAACAATATTTAAATGCTTAAACTCGTCGTGTAATAATATTCTTACCTTTAAGAGTAGTTTTTGAAGACACTTGTCGGCTTTTGAAACTGGTAGAAGTTTGTAAAAATGTTTGGGCATAATTGGATGGATTTGCGAACTTGAAATTGTGCGTGACAAATTAGTGATTTGGGTAAAAATAATTCAACATGGAAAGCACATAAGGAAATTGGGTTTATGATTCTTAGGTGACGACTAAACCATAAAAGTCATTAATTTGCAAGTAGGTAGCGCTCTCGACAGTTCTGTATAAGGGAACACACGCTTCAGAAAGCGCGATAAAATTTTTATAGCAATAGAGGAAGTCAAATTGAAAAGGAAATAAAATTTACTGAAGTAAAATATTAAAGATAAGAAGCTAGCTTCGAATTGAGTAAGTCACGGTATGAGGTTCAATGTCTTGAGCCAAGTTGAAGAGTTTTGGTGTGACATAGTTAAGATGCAGTGAAAAGTTCAATGCCTTAGATAATGTGATACATACTTGTTTGACATAATCGATGATCGAAATATTTAAGGGTTTTTAGATGTCAAAGAATTTATTTATTTGAGACCAAGCAACATTTAGCGAGTTTTTTTAACATTTAATTTTATGTCAATATTGCCTATTTGAGCTTGCAGTAAAGATAGCATCAGAGCGATTGGAGATGCAAGGAAGCGGGGCTGGCTTGGTTACTGAACTTACTGCCATACCATTGGCATATTTAACCAGCTTAAATTGGTTATCCTCTACCTGAATATGTGAATGGGCTAGATGGGAAGGTGTAGGGCGCAATAATGATCTCTGTGGAATAAGCTTTAAAAGAAACATGTTGCACGACAGGGAATAGATTTGTAACTTTTTCCCTGTGTTGCGATACGAGATGTTTACATCCGCTGTCTACACGATTTTTCCAAATATTTCAACTTCCTCTTTCGGAAGTCTTTTTCAATAAAAAGCGCATCACAAAAACAATTTGAAAATTAGTTAAGTACTGTTTCTTGCGGAGAACTGATATATATGCAAGTATGTATTATGTGTTGCAAACCTAGTAACAAACTAATTCAGTTGTGACCAGAAGGATAAACCAAAGACAGCATGAACGGAAAATATAATCTCATGCACATTCGTCTCGTGCTTACTGGCGACTCATCAGTAGGAGCCGGTATTACACCCTTTAACCACTAGATATTTAGGTGAGAAATGTGGGATAATAGGAGGGTACAATAAATATTTCAAGTGGAAAATTTTGGTTTAAACGACCCCAGTTATACTTGTTCTTTGATATCTTAAGCAAGATGCTGTGAACACAGTAAATAATTAGGAGTTAGAAAAAATAAAATAGACAAGGATAAAGTGTTTTAATAGGGTAGAAAGTTAAAATCTAAAAATTGGTCCGAATGGGAATTTCAAAATTGACTGATAAAGAAAGATAATAGTAATAGCTTAGCGAAATTTGCGTTTTTACCCTTCATACAAACGTAAATGTTTGTTGAAAGATCCTACACTAACAACAGAACATAAGAAAATAGATAAAATTAGATAACAATTTATCAAGGACGAAATTATAAGACAATCCGAAAATAAAATAGGAGATATTGAATTACTCACTCTCCACCTCTCTAAGTTAATAGCAGTCCAGTGTTCTTATTCTTTTGTTTGAAAGAATTACTGATTCTGATTCGTGCAAACTTTGCTCCCTACCATTATTCAAAGCTGTACTCCAAATTGGACCTTGTGATTTTTCTACAGGGTTTTCATTTATAATTTTATTTCTCGATTTAATTTCGATGGATTCACTAATTAATTTTGTCGATCTACTACGACAACAAATTGATATGCGTCTGCACCCATCCCAATTAATTTTGTGCCTTGTCTCTTTTGTACATCGTGCAAGACCCGATCTATTAACATGACCATAATTGCATGCGGTTTGATATTACCCACTTCTTACCTTAATTGGGCGCATGGCTTCACTCACATACATCAGGTTACAGTCGTTTAATGGAATTTACTATATCCTGATGTGTCTAACGGTTCCATTTTCTCCTTTTGTTCGGGCCATTTAATACCTAGGGTAACGGTCTGTTTTAAAATAGTATGTATATTGTATTTTGATGCTACCATTTTGATTTTCCTACTTAATAATAATAATAATAATAATAATAATAATAATAATAATAATAATAATACATTTATTTGGCATCAAAGGCCAACTGGCCCGACCATTGAAATAACAAATCAGGGGTAGGATTTGTGGAGGTGAATGAAATTGTGACTAGAAAAGTTTTAATTAGCTGGGGGGAGGAGTTGATGAAGGGAAAAGTTATCATCAACTCCAAGGTAGTTAAATCTGATGAAAAAATAAAAACGAAATTCCATTTGACTAGACAAGATCAATTGGAGTTCAGTCCATGAAGTGTCCGAGCATCAAAGCGGGGTAGGTTCGGTCCGGACAGATGAGTTCAAGTGTGAGATCGAAAATGATGGCGGACCGCAAGCAAACGTCGACCGACGGAATCCTATGTCGTGGAGATTGAATTGATGGAGCGTAGTATAGACCTGGATGGAGTCTACTAGATTGAAGCAAGTGAGTCATGCAGGGATCGCTGGCGTCCGTTGAACGAGATTATGTTTGATGGAAGGGCAAGGGAAGTTCGATGTCAAAGCAAACGTTGGTGGTTCAGAGTTTCCGGTCTTTCGCTGAAACAAGAAGGAAAAGGATTGGATGAGCAAAACGTAGTAAAGTGTCCACTATATGGATATAATGGGGTGAAAAATGAGCTGAGAAGTGGTATCAGTGAGTCCAGAATAAAAGATTAAAAACCGGAGGGGAAAAGAGGAAAATTAGATGACTGCCTAAGGGATTTCGCCCTCCGAAGTCAGTAAAGAGAATAGCCTAGGGTGAAGGAAATGTTATGGATTGAGAAGGAACCAGTTTCGTTTCTAATCCGTCGTATCACTAAGAAGTTTGTTGAAGAAGCACTTATGGGCCGCCTTTTTAAATTCGTGCTTGGGTAGGAGCTTTAGGTCCGTAGGAGAGCGTTGAAGAGTCAGTTATTACCATTAACCTCCGATCATCTTTTTTATTTGACTTCACGTACTTCCATTCATGATTAAATTTACTTATGACTTTCATCATAGTTGCTTCAATTAACTTTAGAGGATACCCATTAGCACTGAATATTTCTCGCAGTCTACCTAATTCAACCTTCCTAAGTTTTTATCTCTTAATCTTAAGCTTCTTATTATCATCGATTTTAAGATACCTATATTCATTTTAAATGGATGATTTGGATTTGAATTAAGAAAGATACCTGAGTAAGTATCCTTCCTATAAACATCCCGTTCTAGTTTTGTACTATTTATAATTAATTTGGCATCCAGAAATGGTAATTTGCCACATGATTCATTTTCAATTGTAAATTTCAGTTCGCTCACCTGATTTGTTATGTTTAAGAGACTTCTCAGTTGATCATTCCCATAATTCCAAATAACTAATATATCATCCAAATATCATACATACAGTTTTGAATTTATGGGTGGTATATCTAATAGGTTTTTCTCCATGTAATGCCTGATGATATTATTTATTGGAACTGACATTTGTTGTCGCATTGGAACACCTCTGATCTGCTTATAAAATTCATTCCTAAATTTAAAATAGAGCTCTAGATAGACATAATTACCATTGTATGTAACTAGTCGTACCATAAAGCTAGAAATGTGAGACAAAAAGAGACTCCTAGACGGGAGAGACATATATTTATTTTTTCCTTACACTTAATGTGTTGCGAGTTAAACTTTTCTATTACGTTTGCTCACATGCTATGAATATGAACATAGAAAATCGAAACGCGGCATTACATTGATTGACGGCAGTTGTGCAAATGGTGGGATAGAATTGGACTTATGCTTATCTCTAGATTTTAAAATTTTTTAGCAGCACAGCAAATATAATTCAGGCGGATGCTGAAAAAGATTCATGTATGTGACCGAATTTAGATTGTGGTGCTGACAATTGCATTCAAGTAGGACGAATGCATCATTATTAGAAGTGAAAGCGGTATATCTAATTTACTGTCTATGTATATATATATATATATATGCATCGAGATTTGATCCTCACTTGTCAGTTTGCCGCTGTACTCCGATAATGATCATGGAAGGTCTAAACGTGTCAGCACACGTGACTTACGGTAGTTTTCCTACAAAACATTCACAGATTGCGCCAGTAGTGTTCACAATTATTCAAGTCAAATTTGCGAGCTTGGTGTAAAAACGTATGGCATTGTATTTAACCAGTCATCGACGATCATAGCAAAAATACGGATTTTGGCACGCACTGACGCGTTAGATCTACCATTATTATCATAAGAGTTAAACGGAAAACTTACTACGGTGGATCAAACCGCAATGCATATATATGAAAATCAAAATTAGGTATGCGGCTTTCACATATAGTAGTCTCGCATACATTGTACTGGACAGGAAACTTCGGATGCACAATTTCTATGCTAGCACAAACATTAACATTTTGCAGCTTTCGTCACATATATAGGTAATATAAATAAACAATCAAGGATGACTCTGGTGGCGACAACACTTATTCAGATCAAGTTTGCGAGCTTGACGTAAATACGCATCCCTTTGTATTTAACTCGTCATCGACAACCATGGCAAAACTACCGTCTGTCATACGCACTGACGCGTTTCGAACTTCCATGATCATCATCAGATTACGACGGAAAACTGACTAAGGATCAAACTGCAATGCATATATATGGAAAGCAAAATTATATATGCGGCTTTCACATCTAGTAGTATCGCATACATTGTACTGGTCAAGAAATGTCGGCTGCACAATTTCTACGCAGTCACAAACATTAACATTTTGCAGCTTCACGAAATATATAGGTAATATAAATAAACAATCAAGGTTTGCGCGGATGGTGGAAACATTTATTCAAATCAAGTTAGCGAGCTTGATGTAAAACGTATGGCATTGTATTTAACCAGTCATCGAAATCCATGGCAAAACTACCGCCTGTCGCACGCACTGACGCGTTTCGACCTTCGTGAACATCATCAGATTAGAATAGCAAACTATATACGGAGGATCAATCCGTAATGCATATATATGGAAAGCAAATTTAGATATGCGGTTCTTAGATCTAGTAGTCTCGCGTACACTGTAATTGACTGGAAATTTCGGCTGCACAAAGTCTATGTAGTCATCGAACAACATAGAAAACCTACTGACTATCGCATGCACTGACGCGTTTCGACCTTCCATGATCATCATCAGAGTGCGACGGTAAACTGATTCACGAGGATCCAACCGCTTTGCATATATATGGAAATAAAAATTAGATATGTGGCTATCACCTCTAGTAATTTTGAATTCATTGTACTTGACTGGAAATATTGGCTGCAAAATGTCCATACGGTCAGGAAAACTAAATTCTTGCAGATTTCGCCACGTATATATTTATGAAAAATAAACAATCAAGGATTTGGCGGGTGGTCGCAAAAATTATTCAAATCATGTTTACAAACTTAAGTTAAACACGTTTCCAATTGTATTTAACCAGTCATCGACCAACATAGCAAAACTACCGCCTGTCGCATGCACTGACGCGTTCCGACCTTCCATGATTATCATCAGAGTACGACGGCAAACTGACTACATAGGATCAAACAGCATTTCTTATATATGGAATGCAAAATGGGATATGCGCTTCCACATCTAGTAGTCTCGCGTACATTTTACTGAAAAAAATGTCGGCTGCATGATTTCCATGCGGTCAGGAACATTAACATATTGCAGCTTTCGCGACATATAAAGTTAATATAAATAAGCAGTCAAGGAATGCGCGGGTGATGGTAACAATTATTCAAATCAAGTTTGCGAGCTTGATGTTACCACTACCTGCGCAATCTTTGATCGTTTAATTGTGTGACCTATATATGTGGCAAAAGCTGCAAAAATTTAATATTCGTGACTGCATAGTAATTGTGCAACCGACATTTCCAGTCGGGTAAAATATATGCGAGACTACAAGTGGAGAGAGCCACATATCTCAATTTTCTTTCTATATATATGAATTGAGGTTTGATCCTCATTAGTCAATTTGCTGTCGTACTCTGATGATGATCATGGAAGCTCGGAACTCGTCAGTGTGTGCAACTGGTGGTAGTTTGGCTATATTGGTCGATGACTGTTTAAATAGAATGGAATTGGTACTTACATCAACCTAGCAAAGTTGATTTTAATAATTGTTACCACCACCAGTGCAACCTTTGATTGCTTAATTGTATTACCTATATTTTTGACAAAATCTGCAAAAGGTTAATGTTCGTGAATGCATAGAAATTGTGTAGCCGAAATTTTCTAATCAAATATAATGTATGTGATGCTACTAGTTTTAATTTTGCTATGTTGTTCGACGACTGGTTAAATACAATGAGATTAAAGGTTTCTTAAAGCTCGCAAACTTTATTTAAAGATTTTATTTAGAAGATTTAATAGCCACAGGATTAATAAATAAATATTTTTAATAAAATATTAATTTTAATGATTGTTTGTCACGAATCCTGTTTCTGACTTATGTGAATTTTACTTAAAGCAATGTAATAATGGATAGCTTGGAAAATGCCGAAGAGAGGGCTGCATATTCACAATTTCAAGAAAGCGCAAATAAAATGCTAGAACAAGTGTGGTAACGAAACTAGTAATCCGAGAAATTCACATGAAATTTTACATGTAAAATACGAAGCGAGAATGGCATGGTTATGATTCAGGATGTTCTACGAAAATCATATCATATGGAATTCTGATATGATTAGCTCAATGATACCTGGAAACCCACAGACTATTGTCAAATTCATGTTTTTTGCTTTATTAGAGATCTCGAAGAAGTTGCGCGTTAAAGTACAACCAATTCTTCATTTTTTACGAATTGACTGTGTTTATTTTTATTTGACAAAAGCGCAGACTTTAACAGAACGTGCTGAGATATGGTAGAAATATATTTCCCTACATTTGACTATCTGCGATTATCAGTGAAGGAAATTACGAGGGGAGTCAATGGGTTTCAAATGTTGTTTCTGACATCAGAACCGATCTTCCTGAAAGTATAATTTTTTCGTCGTTAATATAAAAAATGACTGCATTTGTTAGGCTTTAATTCCTAAAACTATAGCTGAAGAAATACGTAAGTTTTTCTGAACCAAGTAGACTGTGGGGAGTTCAGCTTGACTACTACAATCACTTGTAAGTATTTATTCATCCGATGAAGTCGAGAAACTCACTGTGCTACAGTCCATGCCGTGCGTGGCATAATGGCTTAAAGACAGAGGTAATGCAATAATTAGAGTTTTTGATAAATTTAACCGTCTCATCCAAGAATCGTGCATTAGTCCTTTGAGTACATTAATTTCAGCGACTACTTGAAGATAGGCGCGTATTAAGATGTATTAATAGAATAAGTCCAGTACAAAAAAATCCTATATTGTGAATGATCATACGTAATCGATATAGATAAAATTCAGACTAATTCGTGGGCGCTCATCGACATAGGATTTGTTGCTTATCACAATTATAGACAAAACGTTTTAGGCCTAAGTGCAATGGGTTTTCGGATTTGAATTTGAAAGGAGAAAGAATTGCATGACATTATTTTCACAAGGAATTGCTAAAAATTCGTAATTGGAATAGCTAGCCAGGGGAACTGCATATCTTTGGATTGTTTCTTTCCACAATTTATCAGAATGGACAAAGATAAAAATAAGCATGGCATAATAAAGGACCGGATTCCGAGGCCATATCTGACTCGAATGTTTAGGAGTCATGAATACACATTTGAGACAGCCGGATTCACAAGAGGCACCTATGAGAGCAGAGTTATCTGTAAGACCAACACGACCGGATAGAATGCTTCATCACTAAGCGAGAGGAGACAAAAATATTTTCGTTAATTTTTGAGCATTCTTTGTTTAAATCCACGTAAGCCACTATTTCTATTTGTTCATGCCCAGTTTCAGTTTTGGATTTTTGTTCTGCTGAGTTGTGTTTGGTTGAAACCATTGCCTTCTGTTTGAACTATCATTTTCTGAATACCATAAAATGACTTTTTAAAAATACAATTTCTGTATAGTAATCGGAGTTACTTATTTACTTAAGGATGGGAATAGCTAAGAAAATTATGCATTTTGAACTGGGCTTTGACTTCAAAGTAATAAGGTATTCCAATGTCATTGTGTTGTGTACACCGACAGTAGAGCATATATATCTGATTTACTTAGTTATTAGATTTTTATAAAGTTTTGATTACTCTTTGACATGAATGAAAATCTCAAACATGAAGAGAGTGTTTTTGATTTCAATACATTTTAAAAGATCCAGTTGTGTGCTCAGTGCTGTCCTTCTTGTTGTGGATTTGACCGCATTTTTCTTGTGCGGGACAATTGATAGCACTCATAGGTCCATTTTCAGATGATGTAATTTTTGGCCTCAATTGATGGGTTCTCACTTGTCCCTTCTTCTTTAAGCCTTCAATTAGCTGATTGTCTGAAAATGACGTTGGAACAAGATTTTCCATTGTTCATTTTCCCAGATTTCAGTCTTTTCAGAAGTCACATGTGCCAAAAGTTGTGTTTTACTCCTGTGCGTATTGTGTCGACCCTGAAAATGAACCTGGAAATTCGGGTTCGAAAATTCGGAAAAAGAACAATGGAAAATCTTGTTCCAACGACATTTTCAGACAATCAGCTAATTGAAGGCTTAAAGAAGAAGGGACAAGTGAGAACCCATCAATTGAGGCCAAAAATTACATCACCTGAAAATGAGAAAAATTCAAGATTTTACCGACCTATGAGTGCTATCAATTATACTTAACTGGCAATGTGCGAGCATTATGTCAAATTTTGCTTTCCATATGTGTGCATTGCGCTAGTCAGTTTGCTTTCGTACTCTGATGATGATCATGAATATCGAAACGCGCCATTACGTGTGGCTGAGGGTAGTTTGATATGTTATTCGACGACTGGTTAAATACAATAGGATGGACTTCCATTTCAATCTTGGAAACTTAATTTTAAGAATGTGTTACTTTGTGA
The DNA here is from genome assembly GCA_029291075.1 of Eudiplozoon nipponicum. Classification (NCBI taxonomy): domain Eukaryota; kingdom Metazoa; phylum Platyhelminthes; class Monogenea; order Mazocraeidea; family Diplozoidae; genus Eudiplozoon; species Eudiplozoon nipponicum. Next base: position 7,291 of record JAQBSW010011064.1, on the reverse strand, counting down.
ATGGTGTGTACAAGTCCAACGAATCTACGATTAGCCGACGTTTCTATTAGAACTCGAAGTTGGGCCTCAATTTACGCGAAATTTGCACTTAAGTGAGGTTACTTTAGTCTGATTAATTGATAAGGCATCCTGTGTTTGTAGGTTTAGAGACAACAAACACGCGTTTTGATAGTAATAAAGGTCTCTTTCTATGTTTTTTTAATTGTAATAAATTGAGTGCTTTAAATTTTTGATTGTTATAACTAAGATAATATGTATTATGTTGAAGCAATTTGTATATCCTAAAATTACGTTATTCTTGCTTATTTTAACCAATAAAATGAAGTCGTACAAATTGATTGGCAGGTCGCATATGAACATTCAAACTACCAATTTTTTATATAACAGTTAAATATTGTATGCTGTGGAGGATTTAAATATATGCAAGTATGTATTAGGTGTTGCGAACCTAGTAACAAATTAGCACCTACCCGAATATACTGCGAAACGTCCTGTGGGGTAAACGATACCAAATGTGCAGTCGGTTCTCCGCTTTTCCCAGTTGTGTGTCCGTTTGACACCGATAGTTGAGTGGATTGTTTAATCGAGTCATTTGACGAAGGCAGTTGCTGCATTTGAAGCACGTAATGACCGTCTCGTGTTGTCTGCAGCTGAGCCTGTTTAGCGGTGTTTGATTGTATTTGAAGAGGTCCAGCACAAAGCATCGTTGACTGAATATTTGTCGTATGGTTCGCAGTCGATTCGCAGATTGTGCTAACTGGTACTGTAAGCTCATATGGCATCTGATAAAACGTTTTGCAACGCTGCAAATCGTTTGGGCTTTTTCCCATCATTTCAATGTTACGCACATCTAAATTCTGATAATTTGCCATATTTGCAATTTTTTAAATAAAAAAGTTATAATTTGTGAAAATTTTTAGAATAATTCAAAACCAGAAAACAACAAATCTGACTTGAAAGTATGCGATATTTTCATTAGTTCAATTTAAAAGCACAAATTTGATTTGAGCGTAACGTTATTTACAGCTCAGACGAATAAACTATGATGGATTCGAATAGGGAACTAATCTGTTGTTATTTAAATCCAAGCTTTTTAATTATAAGGTTATTCAGATTATTATACTTTCAAAACAATGGATATTTTGGAACCAATACTAAAAAATAAAATAACTATTAGAAATTTTGTTATACAGGGAAATTAGAAAATAAACAAATATCCAAAATAAATCTGGTAGAAATTTTGGATAATTTATAATAATCTTATAAAATAATGATTTGTACTTTTCCATAAGGTTGACAAATAACAAAACAAAAATTTAGATTTTGCATTTGCAAATTTTACAATTCAACATGCAATATTTTTTATTCAAAACTGCCCCACTAAACTATGCTTGTAATTTTCAATACTATAGTTTGAAGTGAAATTTTAATGAATTTTATGCATATGTAATACTGATATTTCTTTTATTTTCAAAGTTCACATAAAATGGACAACTGTGAATGCTAAAGCATATAAAATGTAAAACACATTGCAAATAGATTATTGGCAGCTAACTCTCAAAAATAGACACAACAGTAAACCTTTTTTCTATGTTAAAAGGCGAAGTGTAATAACGCTGAAGAAATCAGGAGCGTTTTTTGTAGTTACTGGTTCTGTAGGATAGCACTTAAAGTGAAATCATCCAGATATTGGAAAAAAATCTATGCAAAAACATAAAAACGCATTGACCTAACGGCATCATTTTCGCGAAGTTTAAAACAACTTAGACGAATTCCCGTAGCCATGTTTTGCCTATACTTACGCACTCAAATTTTATGTAGCATATGGTTCTAAACGCATATGAACTCACACTAATACCTAATAGACATTACAAAAACGTATAATTTGAGTTTACAATTAAAGAAAAGACATTGACCTATAAACAAATGCAGAGGCATATTGATGTTAAAATCATGATGAAATAAACTAATTTCACTTTATCTATCTATTAACATCAGCAATACCAAAAGCAAATTTTGTTATACAAAAAACATTTGCTTTTCATTTTATTTGTAATTATTTCCAAATGAGCATAGCTTTGTAATGCTTCAAATAAAAGAAAATTAATAATTTAAAACAGCGCTATTGCGAAATAGTTATACATCCAATCATACATTAATTCAGAAGCAAAATTTATACATGCTTTTTCTGCTAGCCTATACATGACTCCAAGTTTTTATTCAGCAGAACTTTAGAATTTGCAAGATTTTACTGATTTTGCCAGTGGTGAAAGCTGTGTTGAACCTGGAAGCAAGGTTTAAATGATATTATGCGCATTTACTCATGTTTACTTGCAATTCTATTTTATTATGACGTGTAAATTAAGGAAATTGTTTAACCTATTGGTTCTTTGGACTACGTAATTTAGCCAAAAAATACACCTGTATATTGATTTAAATTGTTGTATTATTGGTTGGTTTTCTTTGTTTTCTGGTAATAGCAAATGAGCTAGAATGTACTGTGTAGTTGTGGTAAAAGACCACATGAGGCCGATTTTATGACTTGCAAGAAAACGCACTTCCCGTAAACAGAACGTTCAGGTATTTTAGTTTTTTCCATACCTACAAATGTTAGCCTGCAATTATAATACAACTCTAACCAAAGTATAACATATTTAGTAATGTCAGAATTATTCAAAGACTTTCCTAGATGCTAACTGCATAGTATATCGATTAAAAATGATATATCTACTCTAAAAAAATTAAAGGCTTATTGTAAACTGCTGCTAAACTAGGTTTATCAAATTATCGCTGCCGTTATTCTACACAAAAATTTCCTAAAATAATAATGTTAAAGTAAAACTTGTTATAAATAATCCGTTGTACATGCATTCTAAATTAAATTCGCTATAGAATATTTTAGACAACAAATATATACGACTGTCACATGGCTATGAACAAACAGGATTTGAACTGTAGAAACATTGGAAAAAAATATTTCATGAAGAGGTCAAATCTGTACAGATTTATAAACAAGGTAAATGCCTGCTTGAAGCACCTCAATTTATAGGGCGTTTACTCATAGGACTTTAAGGCATCTATATGTGATAAACGTTCATTTTCACATGTTAATGTCTGTTGGATAGTAAATGGAAAAAATAAATCAATCTTTTTTTGACACGACAACCATCGATGTCAAAATATGCCTTTTAACAAAATTGGTCGGTTCGAGTTGGAATGTTAACTTGTGATATAAGACAGAATAATCAATATAACTTCATTAAGACCTTACTGCTATTGCTCATTTTTATCATTTTATAATTATGCATTTAATCAACGAATGAGGTTAGCCATATAAATACAATATAAAAGTGACAAGCTGTTAGACCTTTTGAAATTAAATGCATTCTCATTCATTGGTTATATTTTTGCATAGAATCGTTTTACAAGAAATACGGTCATTCAAGAAATTTGCTCGCTCTTTGTCAGCAACAGCTATAGTACCTAAGGTCCTTTCGCCAGTTCGGCACTGCTTAGGTGTGCAGCAGTTTAGTCACTAGACGTATGGAAGCGCGAAAATTTTCTTTATACCAATTATTTGATATGTGCTGCAAAAAATGAGACTTTCTTGTTCGCAGCTACTCCGTTTTATGCTCTTGATTGGGTATATTTTAACAAATGAATAAAACGGCTTTTTAAACTGTGTTTTATATGTCTCATTCATGATAAATTTATACTTTCATACATTATTTTTTTCTCAATTTAAATTTTTAAAAACAATTGTTTATTTATTCGTCGAATCTTAGTCTATTTTCTTTTTTATCCTTCATGGTGTTGCAAATAAAGCAGTCTTAGTTGTAAAGAAACTTCATGAAAGTAGTCAATGTGTTGGCCCATCTAGAGCACAGGAAGACTAATTAAGCAACATAGACACATTTTAACATGAACTGTATAACATAAAGTTGAAAGCGCTATCATTAGTGAGGGCTTATTTTTAATTTTAAACAATCCATCAATTCAATCATGTTATTGTCTCTGTTGAGTAACTCTTTAGAAATAAACATTACAATCAGGGTTTCTAAGCGGATTACTAATGACTTTATTAATCAATTTATTTATCTATCAGTCTGTCTTTTAGAAAATGCTAGCAATTTATTAACAAACATGCTAAAACAAATACCGTAGAAGTGATACTTTTCGTAAATCAACGGAAACAACATCTGTGATTACCGGATTTGAGGTTTATCTTAAATCATTTCTAATAAGAAAGAATAGTGTATTATACAGGATTTGACAGTATAAATGAAAATGTGCCACTTAGAGTGAGATCTAAAAAGTATTTTTACTTCGAATTTAGGTCTGAATACTCTTCTTTAACTATAATTAAAAGTACACCAGTTGCGCCAGCGGTGATAACAATTACTTTATACAAGATTTCAATCTTGATATAATCAACTGACTCATTAATTGCATAATTTTATCAGTATAAACAATGCAATGTTTTATATCAAAATAGCATTGATCGCGCTTATTGGGACCTTATCACGTAGTGTCCAGAATCAATCGTGGATTTAGTTCGAATCTTGGGCATACATGCTCCGGAATCTGATGCTCTAACCACTAAACCATCTTGCCGCTCACTACGCACAATTTTCCGTTTTATTATAACTAATGTTTCTCCATTAGCCTCTTCTTTAGATGGAGTATATGTAGCATTCATTAAGACCAAAAATTTCAACTATTTATCTCAAATCTGTCATTAGAGAACAGACACCACACTACATCGCGAAGCGGTATTTGATTTGAATATTTATATAAAAAATGAACATAGTTTGCGCAAGCGATGATAAAATTTATTCAATCAAGTTTGCGATCTTGATGTGAACACCTGGCCGATAATGTGAATATATTTGTCAGCACGAACGAAACATTGTATAATTTGGAAAATTCAATTCATCCATTAGACGGGCTTCCTCCATATTGGGAACTCATTATCCTCTGTACATAAATTGCCGCTGACAGGTCACAAAACTAGGCAAGTGTGCTTCAAAATCTGTTGCTTTAACCATTAAGCCAGCCCGCCGCTCATTAAACTCAATTTTCAATTTTATACAAAATAATATTTCTCTGTTAGCCTTTCCTTTACGGGCAATTTATATGACATCCATTTAGACATAAAGTTTCAACCAACGATCCCCAATCTTTAATTATAGAAGAGACATCACACTACATGGGCAAGTGATATTGAGTTGAACATTCATATAATTAAGTGAACAGTGGTTGGGCGGGACGTGATACAAATTGCTTTCATTTTTATAGAATCTGAAAATTGGCCAACACAAATCGTATGTACAAATAAATCTTGAAACTTTATGGTATAACACTATATATGTACTTTATAATTTTAACGGATTTAAGCCAAGTTTGTTCATAATCATTGTTGCTGACAGTTTGGTAATAATACATATAAAAAATACGAATATGTTCTTTTGGCAAGTGAATTTCGCAGTCATGTTTAGAATTAAAAATTGTTAAATTAATCTCGTACCCATTCTTCATAAAATATGAAACCAAATAAGACAGATTCGGTGGTCACTGTTAGATATGTAAAACACGCATCTCAAACAGAATAATTCAAAATAAAAATAGATTCCAGAAAAGGAAATTTGTTTTTGTGCTTTTGTGAAATCTGATCCGAGCTATAAATGAAAAGGAAAATATTTGATGATAAATGCACATATTTAATGTGAAACTAGCAATAATACGCAAGATGAATGTCTGACAAAAATAGTAGGACTAAAGCAGTGCTCAGGAAAAGACAACTGAACATCGATTAAAGGTTAAGTTATATATTTACTTATAAAGATTTTAACAATATATTTAAAAAAAATCTACAACTAATTTTTTGGTTGTTATATTTGAGTAAATGTAATCTATTTTCTTAAAGGAATAACAATGAAAAATCGCAAAATGAAAAAGTGTTTTATTTGATAGTTGTAAACGCTATCAAAAATAATTAAAACAAAAAATAATATTGTACTAGCCAATAATAAAATAAATATATCTAAAAAAATAATAGAAATAAAGTTCAAAAACGAAAAAAAAGAAATGAGAAGCACTGAATATAATAGAATAGAATAGAATAGAATAGAATAGAATAGAATAGAATAGAATAGAATAGAATAGAATAGAATAGAATAGAATAGAATAGAATAGAATAGAATAGAATAGAATAGAATAGAATAGAATAGAATAGAATAGAATAGAATAGAATAGAATAGAATAGAATAGAATAGAATAGAATAGAATAGAATAGAATAGAATAGAATAGAATAGAATAGAATAGAATAGAATAGAATAGAATAGAATAGAATAGTAGAATAGAATAGAATAGAATAGAATAGAATAGAATAGAATAGAATAGAATAGAATAGAATAGAATAGAATAGAATAGAATAGAATAGAATAGAATAGAATAGAATAGAATAGAATAGAATAGAATAGAATAGAATAGAATAGAATAGAATAGAATAGAATAGAATAGAATAGAATAGAATAGAATAGAATAGAATAGAATAGAATAGAATAGAATAGAATAGAATAGAATAGAATAGAATAGAATAGAATAGAATAGAATAGAATAGAATAGAATAGAATAGAATAGAATAGAATAGAATAGAATAGAATAGAATAGAATAGAATAGAATAGAATAGAATAGAATAGAATAGAATAGAATAGAATAGAATAGAATAGAATAGAATAGAATAGAATAGAATAGAATAGAATAGAATAGAATAGAATAGAATAGAATAGAATAGAATAGAATAGAATAGAATAGAATATAATAGAAGAGAATAGAATAGAATACAAGAGAATAGAATAGAATAGAAGAGAATAGAATAGTATAGAAGAGAATAGAATTGAATAAAATAGAATAGAATAGGAGAGAATAGAATAGTATAGAATAGAATAGAACAGAATAGAATAGAATAGATTAGAATAGAATAGAATAGAATAGAATAGAACAGAATAGAATAGAATAAAGAAGAATAGAATAGAATAGAATATAATAGAGTAGAATAGAATAGAATAGAATAGAATAGAATAGAAGAGAATAGAATAGAATATAATAGAATATAATAGAATAGAATAGAATAGAATACAATAGAATATAATAGAATCGAATAGAAGAGAATAGAATAGAATCGAGTAGAATAGAATAGAATAGTATAGTATAGAATAGAATAGAAAAAAGAGAATAGAATAGAATAGAATAGAATAGAAAAGAATAGAATAGAATAGAATAGAATA
>JAQBSW010011063.1:0-21586 GCA_029291075.1 Eudiplozoon nipponicum | reverse complement strand
TTATTAATTCTAGAAATTTTGCTTGCTTAATTATAATGAGATAATTTTTTTATTTTAGCTTTTCTTTACGTGCACGTCGTCTTTACTTTTTTTAGATAATTGATGATATTTATTGATAAAAACCAATTGAGAAATGTTGGTATTTACTGCTTCATATGACACGTAGTTCTTTCTTAGTTGTTTAAGATATTTAAAAATTTAGATCTTACCTATGTTGTACAACTCATATGAACAACAATATTTTGGTTCAATTTATGCCGCAAACTTAATGTCAAATCCTGCGAATATTGCTTTGGACCAAGAAAATAATTGCTGATTTTTTACCTCATTAGGTAACTGCTATTAATGTTTCGGTAAATAATCCGGAAAATCGGTGCATTTGGTAAAATATCGAAACTAATACAACATTAACTTTATGCCGAGATTATTTAGCACTGTCACCAATGACAAGCGAGTTTGTTCATGCTGTACATTCGGCAAGCAATTTTTCTTAATAAATTTTATATCAAACAAAGGTACGTTTACTGAATGTTTGAAAATTTAGTTATAATATCAAATTATGCTCGTCCAATTTTAATAATATGTTATGTATCAAGTCGGAACCAGTTTTTCAAGCATTCTCAGATTTTTGGGTGGATTGAAATGAAAAATATAATTCTGATCTATTTCCAAATTACGTGCCAAACTTACCTATAAATAGAAAAATTATTTTTAGTATACTTTCAAATATGCTGTGTAAGACCCATGTGATTCTGATCAAGTTACCAATTTGCGTGATAAATTTATATATAAATAAATGGATTTTGTTCGCATTTTATCAAATGTGCTGCCTAAGGCACGTGGGATTCGGATAATATCTACACCGTAATGAAGATCATACTTTTCCTATGACTCTTCTGTGCCATTCTATTTGCTCTCTATAGATAGTAACGAGGAAAGTAAATAAAATGTCCGAAGTTGAAATGAAGTTATTAAAGTAAATCATGGATGTTAGTGAGGAATGCTATTGTGGGGATAGTAATTGCAACTTAGGTGCAACTATAGGCGAAATGGATTCCAATATAGTGCTAAAACATTTATTGAACAATGTAAAGTAGAAGTTGTAAAACGTTGGTGAAGAAGTTGGGGATAAATAAGACGATGGCGAATAAGTAGCTTTCTATAACATCGATTGATTAGATTATTTAGAACAAATAATTTCCAGAATAATACATTTTTTCCGGAGCAATAAATAAATGTGGATGAAGCAAAACGTTTTTTTCGCTTTTCAAATGTTTTGTCTTGCAATTTCTCTCACTTGTTTTACGTAAAATGTGTATTTTGATTGACGTTTTAAACATTGATATCTTATTTATAAAAAAAACAAAGTAGAGCAAAAAATTATTTTACAAATGTCAACATTTCTCTATAGAAAACTAGGGTCTGGCAATGATTTTAAAAATAGGTGAAAAAATAATAATTATCTCATAAAGAATTTTTGGTTTTCTCGCGGCAAGGCTCATAATAATTTCCACCTTGTATGAAAAAAATACGTCACTTACATTAATATTGCGTAGGATTTATTCAATACATTCGCGTTTCCAGATGTCACTAAAATTAAATAAAGGTGAGTTCTCGAATTTTTAGTTACACTTTCTTAACAATTTGATGTTATGAAACAAACAACTTGAGCAGCATTTAAACCTGATTTCTCAAACTAAAATGATCTATTTTAATAATAAATTAACAAATCATACATTTCAGTTTAAAGAGTTTAGATTTTTGATATTTTGTATGTTTCAAGTAAAACAAGTTTGGCATAAACAAATGCGCTCATATCGTATTGGATATATGAATGAAATATAAATTTTCTCACATCAAGTAATAAAGCATATACCAGTGTGAGAGCCTTATATCTAAATTTGATTTCCATATATATTCAATGCAGTTTGATCCTCGATAGTCTGTTTGCCGTCGTACTCTGATGATGATCATGGAAGGTCAGAAACGCGTCAGTGCGTTGCGGCTGGCGTTAGTTTATTGTTGTTCGACGACTGGTTAAATACAATGGGATTGGTGGTAACTTCAAGCTCGCAAAACTGATTTAAAAATTGTTAGCACCACCCACGCAAACAATTATTGTTCAGTGTATTGCCCTATATATATATATATATATATATATATATATATATATATATATATATATATATATATATATATATATATATATATGTGTGGCGAAAGCTACAAACAGTTAATGTTCTTGACAGCATAGAAATTGTACAGCCGACATTTCCACTCAAGTTCAATGTATGCGAGACTGCTAGAGGTGAGAGCCGCATATTTTAATTTGATTTCCTTATATATTCAATGCGATTTGATCCTCGATAATCAGTTTGCCGTCGTACTCTGATGATGATCAAGGACGGCCGAAACGCGTTGGTGGGATGCAACTGGCGGTAATTTTTTTAATGTTGTTCTAGACAACTGCTTAAATACAATAGGATTGGTGTTTACTTTAAGCTAGCAAACTTGATTTAAGTAATTGTACCATCACACTCACCAAACAATTATTGTTAAATTGTATTGCCTATATATGTATATTTGGCGAAAGCTACAAACAAATAATGTTCGTGACTGCATAGAAATTGTACAGCCGACATTTCCAGTCAAATCCAAGTTATGTAAGACTGCTAGAGGTGAGAGACGCATATCTAACTTTGATTTCCATATATATTCAATGCCGTTTGATCCTCAATAGTCAGTTTGCTGTCGTAATCTGATGATGATCAGGGAAAGTCAATACGTGTCAGTGCGTTGCAGCTGGCAGTAGTTTTGTTAGGTTGTTCGACGACTGGTTAAATACAATGGGATTGGTGTTTACTTCAAGCACGCAAACTTGATTTAAATAATTGTTACCACCACCCGTGCAATCAATTATTGTTTAAATTGTATTTCCTATATATGTATATGTGGCGAAAGCTGCAAACAGTTAATGTTCGTGACTGCATAGAAATTGTGCAGCCGACATTTCCAGTCAAGTATAATGTATGCAAAACTGCTATATGTGAGAGCCGCATATCTAAATTTATATACGTTATACATTAAGTATTACTCATCTTAAAGCCAAGTGGTTTATAAATGAGAAGAAGGGCAGGAAAAAGTCAGGTTATTAGACATTTCGACTGCAAATTCTAATGGTTTGTGCTCGTCTTGCTATTCCCGTCGACGTGGAGAATTATCCATGTGCGATTTTCATTATTCTTATTTTTAAATTTTAGATAATTTGTATATTAGATAAGCAACACCTGATATGCAATCGCTGTTTGCTTTCTTGTGGCAATTATTATGGTGTTGAGCGCAATGCATTAAATTCTGCAGAGAATAGAATTTCTTTCACTATAAAGTTAATATTTTACAATTTTCTGGAAAGAAGTCCACAAATATCTAATCGAATAAAGAATTCAACGTAAAATTATATTAGGGCATTTAGATATTTTAGTTCTTCCTTGAACCTGCTTTCCAATTTCTCTTCAAATCGTCTATGCACTATACCTCGTACAATAGAAACCTGTGCCTATTTTGTGTTTGCTGAGTACGTAAATTAATGTACCTGTTTAGCAAGCAAGATTAATTCTATATTTTAATCAGTTGCAAATTTGCATAGACAATTTTAATTGAAATAACAATTTCAATTAAAAATATTTGACTAGGTAAAATTAATATATATTTGAGATCAAAGGCACAGTTTAAAATATGGTATGCATGTGAAAATTTTTCCTTAAAAAATAACTTGGCGTTAAAAGGTCGTTTTTTTTTGCGCACGAGCCAGATAAGTTAATTCTAAAATCAAAGAAACCTAAATAATTTTATTCTAAACAGGTAAAAAAATATTCGGACTCACAGTGTACTATTTTATAATGAAATTATTGTAAATTATTCAGTTTGGAGATTCTGAATAAGGTCTGGATCCTGTGGCGTTATGTCGCATATGTCTATATTTTTAATATAAATGAAAGCCGAATACATAATTTATTTATAGATTTGGTACAATATTTTCAAACGCGTTTAATTTAATTTTTTTTGTTTTCGTAAGTGAAAGACAACATGGCAATAAACGGCAATAAATACCAAAGTCTACAGTTTCCACGGACATCTATTCCAAGCGTAAAAATGTCGAGATTTCATGAAAATCGCTAAGGACAACATAAAACTTTTTTTTCTAAGTTTATCGGAAATTTTTCCAAACTATTTGTGTATAAATATATGAAAATGGTAAATAAATTGTATTTAATTGCGTAATTATTTATCAGCTGAAATAACTTTTTTTGTCGATTTATGTAAAAACATATTGTGCATGATCATTTTGTTCATGTTTGGAATAGAATAGAATAGAATATCTTATTTGGATTCAAACCACACATATTCCATCAAATAATAAAGTTGGAAAATGTAAAATATATATTTTTTTTAAATTATCACATCACATATAATTGTGCAATTAGTCATATATAGATAAGTATATCTTACTAGTTGTACTATAAAACAAAACAATAAGAGAAAGATCGGTTGTAGAGAATTATAGATACATTATCAAAATAGGAACAATTAAGGTATAATTCGAGTAAAACATTATCCAAAAATTTGAGAACCATGACTAGCAATTGGTGTATGTATTGTTGACTAACATGATGATATAATGAACAGCATTTCAAATATGATAAAACGAAACTTGGAAATAAAAATCTCAAGAAAATCTGTTTCCGATAACAATTATCCTTGTCTTTTATTCAACCATGAGAAAGTATTATCATAATCAAAATAAAAAATATCAGCAGGATTGTAGACTTTTTCAAGTTCAGTAGATAAAAATTTAAAAGACATCTTAGACGGAGGCATTTCTCTAAGCCCCTTTGGCAATTGGTTATAAATTTTGTAGATTTTCGAGAAAGAGAATAACTTGCTAGCAACATTCCCCACCAAAGGAGGAGATATTGCCAAATGCCCAGATCTAGTTCCAACTTCATGACTCTTTCTTATCGGAGTCATATAGGCACCAGTACACTGGTTCAGATGGAAAACTTTTATGCAATAGCACATCCTCCAAAACCACAAAGATTGCAATGACACAAACTCTAATCTAGAGGCGTATATAGTGCAGTAGATAGGACTAATTTGTTTCACTAAATTTCTTTGTACAGATTCTACCTTATTGGACAATCCCTTTTGTAATGGATTCCAAGTAGCAACAGCATATTCTAGCATTGGTCTAATCCATATGATATAAATTTTAATTTTAGTGTCATTCGATAAGATATTCGGATTTTCTCGGCACTGCCTACTATTTTTTCAATATGTTTCTCAGCAGAAGCGGTACATTGAATAGTTATACCTAAATCCTTTATTTCTTGCATAATTTTAATCTCAAACACACCATTAATTACAGCATCATGAAAATAAACATAATGAAAGTTTGTTCTGTTACCTATTTTTAAGCTCTCGTCTTTTTATTGTTTATTCTCAGCCCTAGTGTACTCAAATATCTTCTTAAATCATACAAATCTAATGTCACATTATTTTTGGAGAATTCTACATTTTTTGGATCAATTGGAAAGATTATTTTTAAATCATCAGCGAATTTGCAAACTCGACCGTTAGGGATCTTAGTTTCCAAATGTGCAAATACGATTTTAAATAAAATTGGCCCCAAACTTTATCCTTGTGGAACTCCACTTGTTACTCGTTTCGATTTTGATATCAAATCGTTTACTTGAATACTCATTCTTCGATTATATAGATAGTATTTAAGTAATCTAAAAATATTCGGATCAATATTCAACAAACTAATCGCATTCAAAATAGCATCAAAAGATATAGAGTCAAAGGCTTTTGAAATATCTATAAATACAATTAATGCATCTAATTTATTCTCATTTAATGAAATTACATGTTTCCACATAGAGAGCATATTAGTAGTTGTCGATCTATCTTTCCTAAATCCATGTTGACATAAATCAAAATCAGACGGCAACATACATTCTAAATGATCTAGTATCAATCGTTCTATTATCTTCAAAAACGGAGGGATAATAGAGATTAATCTATAATCACTGGCTCACGTTGGCTTAATTACTTTTGGCAAAGGCTAAGCTATTATCGTTTGTATATCGATTGGTAATTTCCCTTTCATCAAAATTCTATTTATAAAGTTGCAGAGCACATTCCCAAAGGTTAAGGTTAATTGAAGCAGGTTACCAATCAAAATACCAAAGTGAACTTTTTGTTTTTTTGATTTGATTTTTAACATCAATTTTATCAATTAATCACTGTCAATAACAAGTCCTGATTCCTGGTATCCCAAAGGATCAGGTAGTTAAATAAAATTTATTTCATTCTGTGGATTACATATCAAATTGCCAAAAACATCATCCAATTCACAGAGAAATTCGTGCTCAGTTTTATCCACAGGTAATATAAGCTTTAACTTTTCCTTATATTTACTATAATCTGTGAGGAGTTTGTATCCTAGTCTAGGATTACTCTTCATTTTGGCCAAAATAATTCGTTCTGATCTTTGCCGAATTATCAGCAGTGATGAATTAATTTCGTTATCAATGAGATCTAACCTCATTTGTTTAATACTATTGATAAGACTACACTTTATTATATTATCTCGTTTAATTCTTAGTTTACACAATTTCCTATTAATTCGTTTCGGTATAATGTCCGTAAACGTAGATGCCTGAAATAAAATAGATAATAACGATGAAACAGAAGAAACAAACTCGTCAGTGTTCAAGAAATAAAAACTTTCGTAATCAATCAGTAAGCTTAATTCTCTAAAAAGATTCCAGTTGATTCTGGAACAGTGCACGTGTGCATTTTCAAAATTTAGTTTCTGTGTTTTGCTACTCAAGATGTTCCATTGTAGAATAATTTGTTTGTGATCCAATTCTTTGAAATAATTTACAACATCATAACTGTGTGATTTCACCATTTCAATTTCTAAATATACATGATCTAAGCATTGCGAACCTCTAGTTGATTCATTTATAAACTGCTTGAGATCATGATTAGAAAAAAATTGATTATTTCACGGTCTATGACGTTTTTTTCGCGAAAGTCGGAATTGTTAGAGTAAATGGATTTGGAATATTGGATTTATTTATAGATTTGACAACACCATTGCAAAAGGGCAACATTGAATTGATTGGTATAAAATACCTATTATTGCAGTTTGCAGGACATCTATTCCACACCTAAAAATGTCGAGATATTATGCAATTCGTTAAGGAGTACATATGACGTTAATAAGTGGGTATTTTCTACGTTTTTCTGAATGTTGTCTAAATAATTTGTATTTATATATACAAGGATGTTAAATTTAGTGTTTTTAAAATCGCATTTATATATGAGATGAAATAACATCTTATTTGTCGATTTATATAAAATAATTTCATTCATGGCGTATTGTTTTATTTAAGATATATTATATTCTATATGAAAGAAAAATAAAATAAATTAGAGGATTTTTGAAAAATTAAAAAATTATAAATTTCATTTCTGTCGAATTATCTGCAATCATATTATTGGCTTATTTAGCAAATTAAAAGAATTAGACTATTTTAAATTTAAATTATTTGAAACAATGTCAGGAAGAAAATTTTGAATTTCATGTACTCGTTATACAAAAATGACACGGTGGCAGAAAATTCGAAAGCAGTGAGGTAAATGCACTCGCAAATTCTATCAATTCAGGGCGATTTTATTAAAAAACTAATTTTCCTTTTATCAGTATATATTTGGTGTTCAAAATGTTAGATACCATAGTACGACTTTTATTGATATATCGTGAATAATAATTCAAAATATGCATGGTCTGGTATTTGATTTCTGTGGGAAATTCCGTTCTGTCTATATGACAAATTTGCCCTGCCTTCCAGCTGTTTATTTTCAGATAATTTGGTTTTCGCCCTCAAAGAATTCGAAAAGTCTTGTTGAAGAACAAAAATAATTTTATTCTTTGTGTACAAAGTTTCAAATTTATTCCGTTTAATTGACGGGTTTTGGTTCTTAGCTTATAAAATTTGTGAACTATTTGGCTAATTGATATACTAATTTTATTTTGGCCAACTTCGAGGTTAAGACTATTAAAATAATCAGTGTTGTATTTCATATTTTGTGACCATATTAGAAATTTGAGGACAATTTATTTTCCTGTGATTGAGGTCATCATCGAAATATCTTTCATAATGTAGATATCAGACGCATCTTTGCAGATTTCTACGAGCTAAACGTTTAATTAGATCTTTTCCAGATCTTGAGTATTATATTCGCTTAACCAAAATTGATATATGTTGCTGCATATTAAATTTATACTTGTCAAAATCGTAATTTGGCTATATTTATAGATAAAAAACGCACTGATAAATGTCGAAATCCACTGCTTCATATGGCATGTAGTGCAATCTTATTTGTTTAATATCTGGAGAAATTGTTGCTATTTCCTTTATTGTGCGTCCCAAATAAACAAAAAAATAATGATTCAATTTACGAATAAACCTGAATGTCAAATGTTTTGATTACTGCTTTCGTCCAAGACAACATTTTCCGATTTTTTAACACACTAAGTACCCGCTTTTAAATTTTGAAAGCAACATTAAAAGTATATCAAGGCTATTTCGCATTTCAACCAATCTAAAGCGACTTTGATCAAGCTCTACGTCTGACAAGCAATTATTAGTAACAAATTTCATATAAAGCAAAGCACATTTACCGAATATTTTAAAGAATAATTAAAATGCCGAATTATTTACTGTCTTATTTCAAAATAATGACAATCATGCTAATTTTCTCGTTAGTTTAATTGAAATGGCGAGAACGAATTGAATACTTTTGCGCGAATCATAATGAGTATTTCGCAAATGAAGATTTGCTAATGGAATCACGTGATTCAACGAAAAAGGTCTAATTGACATTGAAGCGGTAGATGGAGCGTGGAGGTGTTACAACGAAAAATGCTATGAATATTTATTTTCAAATGACCATCCGACAGAATCGGCTGAACGTACTTTTCAAGAAAAATGACCTTGTCAAGAAAATAAAGATGAAGTTATCCAGCTTTAATTAGTTAAAAAACGTATGATGAATACCTCAATAATTGTTCATAGATTAATTGGTATTTCCAAAAAAATTATAATACTTATCTTAATTACAGAAAAATGGTAATAGCCACATGAAATGTGCAAGTAAAAACGAATTGTTAATTGAAAACTTACTTGTCTTTAGATATAGATTTTCACATTTCCGAGCAAAAGTGCGTGTCTAACAACAAGGATTAACAAAATTTTAATTCATCTCTATTTTATATTTTGTACTAGGGCGTGAAATCAAAGATGTTTTTTTTCGGAATCGTTAGAATAAATGGTTTTCGAATATTGGATTTATTTATAGATTTGACAACACCATTGCAAAAGGGCAACATTGAATTGATCAGTATAAAATACCAACGTTTACATTTTACAAAAGATATTTATTCAAAACTTCAATAAGTCGATAAATCATGCAATTCTTTAAAGGCAATATATGACGTTTCTAAATCAGTGTATTTTACAAGTTTCTCCGTATATTCTCAAAATAATTTGTGGTTTGGTATATAATAATCATAAATTAATTATATTTAAACCGCATCTATATATCAAGTTCAATATTTTTATTTGGCAAATTTTGTGAAAGCAGTTTTCATGATTTTTTATTTCAATTAAGATATAGTACACTTTATGGAAGACTATGTCAAATAATTTGGATTATTATGTGCGCAAATTATCAATTTAATTTCTGTAAAGTCATCTGTATTCAATTTTTTGCCTCAATTTAAAAACTAGAAGAATTAAAATATCTAAAAATTAACTTATTTTTTAAAAAATTTCAAGGTGGAAATTTTTGATTGCATGTACTAATTATAAAAAAGATGACGCAGATAGTAAATGCGAATGGAGTTATGTAAATGCACGCTGATATTTTATCAATATTTTGCAAATATACGGAAAGATTACCCTGCATTTTTATCAGTATTTATTTGATGTTCCAAATGGTGGCTTCCAAAATGCTAAGTTCACTGATATATCGTACATAAAAACAAAAAAATATATGGCGTGGTTTTTTATTTCTGTGCGAAATGTTTTCTATCACTAAGTAAATTTTGCCCTGCCTTCCAACTATGTATTTTCAGATAATCTTGGATTCGCCTTCAAAGTGATCCAGATTTCCTTTTGAAAACCTGAAATAATTTTTTTCTGTATGTGTATAAATGTTAATGCTTATACCTTTTAATTCCTGGTTTTCGTTTCTTAGCTTATACGATTTGTTTTCGCAAACTGCAAAGTAACGACTTTTAATATAATCATTACCTAATATTTCACGACCAAGTGAGAAATTTGAGCAACATCGTGGTCCTCTAATGGAAGTCATCATTGGAATTTCTTTCGTAATTTAGACATAGGACACACTCTCCGGAATATTTAAAGATTTCTACTAGATAAATGTTCAATTTGATCTTTTCGAGATCTTGAAGATCATATTTATATAGCCACTATTGATAAATGTTGCTGCATATTAAATTTAATCTTGGTATAATACTTTCTACGTTTTATTGTGATTTACTCTTGAGTGTGGTTAAATAATAATTTAAACAGTGGCTGATTTTAATTTCCACCGTAAACTGGCAGAATATTCTTAAATAATCCCGGCATCATCATGCGATTTAGGTAAAACTTACTTTGAAATAAATTGGATGTAAAATATAAAAAAGCAAATAATAACCGGATAATTTTTAAACATCCAGAAGTATTTTTTTTTAATTTAATGAATTTCAACGATGTAAATTTTTGTACGAATGTTCGAATGAGAAATGAGCGATTATTGGATAGAAGCCTGTGCTTTCAAAATTTCTGAATCAAATGCAAATTTCATGGTATTGCAGATTCTGCAAATTTCTGAGCAAAGTGCAATGCACACAAATGTTGGTGTGATTGATAATTTGATGTAGTTCATTTCTATAGATTTATTTAATTCTACAAATTTGGTTTGATTAATTATATTGAGTTTGAAAAAATTAAAAATTTATCTTTCTATTGCCTTTATGTCGTCCGCATTTATCCGTTACTAATTGTTGAATTTATATATGGATAAAAAACTCAGAGATAAATGTCGAAATTTTCTGCCTCATATAACATGTAGTGCTTTCTTATTTGTTTAAGATATAAAGAAATTTTCGATTTTTCCTATTTTATGCGTCCGATATAAACGTCATTTATTAAGTGATTCAAATAAAACAGCAAACTGTATGTCATATATTTTAATTTATGCAAGAAAATATTTGCCGAATTATTATCAAATGAAATATCAGCTTTTAATTTTTTTAACAATATTCAGCAAAATCGTTGCATTTGGGAGAATATCCAAAAAATACATTATTTCCAGTCCTATCCTCAGAGTTGACACCATACGCACATGAAAAAAACTAGTGACACATTTGGTATCCTCAATCAGGACATCTATTTATATTTATTTTAATTCCAAAAGATTTTTTTAAATTTTCTGCCCTAATATCCGGTCTATATATCTTATCTCTAGTACTCACATGGATACACAAACTTATACATATCACCCTCTCCACAAGCACAACTACCTATTTACACAGGTGTACTACTCTAAAGTGAAATTTTTAGAATAAATATAAGCCAACCCTATTGATTGAAATACACGCCTATCCATGATGTCTCTATTTCAAATTGCTGTTCAGGATCACCAAAATTTTGATTGCAATATTGCATTAACACTCAAATACCCCATTTTACCTAATAAAATCTCAACCAAATACACAGTTATACTCATATCCTGTATAAATTTATTTTTCTATTTAAATATCTGTGGCAAAACCATGTTAATATATATGCATTTATATATGAATATAAATAATAAATTAGCAATATAATTTATTTTTATTAAATTTTAATATTTACTTATTCATTTTTATATCAATATACCCACATCTTATAAAAATATCCGTTTATATATATGTCGTCATGCTATACATTAGGCATATATAGATGAGCATATAAGCAATCATGTTAGAACTTACAACATCTTCTATAATTACATATATATCCATCAAATCTATATGGGTTTACACCATATAATATGAGTCAATCAACTGATAAATTATATCAGTAAAAACGCATTTGTTAATATTTAAATATCTATTTTTATGTGTATATACAGGCCTCTCTCTGTCTTTCTCTCTCTCAAAATATTTGCATATATATGTAAATACAAGTATCTAGAAGCAAAAAATGGGTTGTTTGAACTACAAATATCTAAAATTCACCGTGGTTGTATAGTACATTTACTTTACACACACACACACATATATATATATATATATATATATATATATATATATTTATAATGTCCATGCCTTTTAATATTACACAGTATATTTCTAATTAAATTATATATGAATCTATAAATATAAAAACATTCAAACATAAACTTAGGCAAACAATATATATATATATATATATATATATATATATATATATCTATACGCAACCATGTGAATTCTTCTCACTTTATTTAAAAATCTATATATTCTAACACATATATATATTGCGAATATCTATATAAGTTTTAAGCAACCATAGGAATATTTAGAATCTTTCATACGTATGTCTCCGCATAAGATGTATACAAATATGAATACTTATATCTGCTACGTATGTTTAGATAAAAAGTATACCCAAAATGTGAGGTTCTCTCTCATCGCTTATATTAATCGTAAATTTCTATTAAATCACAATAGAGTCTCGTTTATTTTTTTCGCAGTTAATATTTCAGGATAACCATTTACACTAAATGTATCTTTCAATTTCATCAGTTCTTTGTCCCTATATTTTAAATCCACTATTTTAAGACTTCTTATTATCATGGATTTTTAAATCCTATTTTCATCCCAAACTGTTAATTAGAGTAGTAAATGAAGAGTATAGCAGCATAATAAACCTGCCTGTAAATATCAATTTGTAATATCTGACCATTTGGTTTTAATTTTACATCTAGAAATGATAATTCTTCTTTCCTTTCTTTTTCCATTGGAAATTTTAACTCTCCCATTTGATTAGCAAAATACAGAAATTTTTCCAACTCATTTTCCTCATGATTCCAAATTAAGAGATGTTATCTAAGATTCTTAAATATAAGTTTGGTCTGTGGGGAGATCTGTATAAGCGATTATTAGCGACTGGGACCGATAATGTTTGTCCCATAAGAACAATTCATTTCTAAATATGAAGCATGTAGCGGACAAACAAATTTTAAAAATTTCTAAATTCTTTTTAACACCATTTCTTCCTCCTAGTATTTCAGGGTATTCCATTAGACAACAATTGACACACTCTCATGCAACCTGTACAGGAATGTTATTATACATATATACAACATTCATTCTCTAATACTTTATATTTACTAATAATGTCAGTAATGTGATAAGTGTTTTTTAATGAATAAACTAGAAAAAAGTGTGAATTTTCTTCTTCTATGGCATAGAAATTTGTGTATTTTATAATTTGGAGAAAACTGAACATGTAAAATTAACCAAAGTTGATTAACATGTTTATGAACCGTTACTAAACCATAAATTTTCGGAGGAAGTGTTTCTCTTTGTATTAATGATTTTCAAGCACTGAATCTAATTTCCCTGATCCAATCATTTCATTAATTAAAGTTTTAACCACATCTTTTAACTTGACATTTGGGTCTTTATTTATTTTATGATAAACTTCTTTATTATTTTATTTCACATACAACTTATCATTGTAATCCCTCTGATTCATTAACACAGTTGTTCCAACTTTATCTTTTTTAAGAAATATTACCTTATTAGATAAAAAATTTGATCTCAATATTTTCAATTTTTAATTCGCTTTACATTTATCTTCTTTATGTTCCAACACCACTTTGGCAACATCCAATCCAAATTTCGTTTTATCATTATTTAGGGGGGGGGGAATTGCGTGATTTTAAATGTATTGGTAATAATTTCATTCTTAGGTACGTATTCTATAGGAAAAGCCGTGTTCAGTCCCAGATTAAGTATTCTTTTTTCATTATCCTCGAGATCCACATATGATAAATTTTTTACTCTTTTAGAAACAGCAGAATCGTTTATAATATTATTCGAAGGCTTATAGATTCCCAGGTTTGCTAGTTTCTGCTCATGTCTCTTTCTAGCCTTTTGTATGTCTTTATTCCTAGCCTTAACAATGAACTCTTCTCTAGATTTAAAGTACATTAAATGAAATATCAAGATCAACATTGATCTTATTTTAATATTTTCTCTAATTTGTTCATATTTTCTTTTTTCTTGGGATTATAATGATAAAATATTTGTACAACTAAATAATAAAGAAGTTTATCACAAAATGAATAAGGACCGAAATGACAAGTTAAAAGATGATGTTATACTTCAATTAATAAAATTATTGAATCTGGCTGACTAGATCCATTGCTTGGAAAAGCATATATAAAAAAGATACACTACCTCCCGAAGTGTGTCGTTTAGTAAAGATTCATCAACAAGATACTCCTCTTTTATCATAATTGTAAATGTCCAGTATTCTTCAACTTATAAAATGTCCAGATTTCTATGCGTTAGAATAAGAGGATACATCTATTTTCTAGATTATACATAAAAAACATCACTTATCATTTTACTGACATTATTCGTCAATATAAATTATTAGATAATGGTAAACTGGCAGCCTGAATGTAGTATATATGTATACTAACATTACGATACATGTTTCATTAGATTTGTTCCAACGTTGTCTAACGGAGTGCCATAAAATACTAGAAGGTTGTAAAATGATGTTAAGTAATATTATGGAAATGATTAAATTTTTTTTGTCCTCTACATACTTTAAAATTAAAAATGAATGCTACATACAAATCAATCTTTTTCTTAAGGGACAACCATTTTTGTTTTCAGACGCCAATATTTGCATCGTGAGTAAAACGTTATAAATAAGGGAGATATTATTATCTTTCTTATACACGGCATCATATATATTATATAGTCAAAATTATACGTCTTCATTTCAAGTGGATACAATTATCATTTCTGGTATATTTCAAAATATTTTTCATTTAATTGAAGAACTTTGCGCTAATCAAGACGTGACCAACATTTGCTTTTTAGATTTTCGTTATGTCAAAAAAATATATGCTTACTCGTTTTTCAGTAAATAATCTTTTCCATAATTCAACCAAATAGTTTGTAGCAAAATTATTCCGACTATATAGGAACGTGAACAGTCCAAATTTATTTATATAATAGGACAGTGACATTAAAGTCGTCCCAGTCAGTATGTGTGTTTTATAAAACAGGTTTTATTTGCCATTAAACTATTAAATTTGAAAATCTATTAACTTCTGTAAAATTCGTGACCTTTCGCTATTTCTAAAAAAGAACAAGCAGCTCAAGGCAATATATTTGGGAAAATATTATTTTAATTATATAACACATACATCGTTAATTTTTTTCATGTAGATGACTTTTAATCTTTCCCATTACAAACTAAATAAAGACTTTGGTATAATTTCAGTGGTGATTGTGGTTTGTGCTTGCAAAATATTCGACCGAAGATGTCGGCCTTAAGTCCAAATCCAGCAAAGCTAAGCATCTAACATGGTTATTCTTTAAAATGTGCTAGCAACTTCTTTCAAATCTGAGATTGAAACCCCCATTTTGAAACGCAAATTGACAGATCAACTATAGAAAGCCAATTAAAGATTCAAATTTCTGTTGCTGTTGTAATTACAAATAGTTGGTCTGTGGACACATAAACAAGGCCCATAAATGTGATTGTTTGATCTCTTAATAATTCTGAAATTCCAAACGTGTACTTGCGATTTGCATTAAACTACTTCAAAATATTTAAGGGGGGATTATTCAGTCTTCAGGCATTAAGTGTAGAAATAGTAGAAATATGCAGACTACTAATTGCATATATATTACGGTTTTTTAAAGTTTTTTTATGAAGTGCCAGTGGGAAATTAACGGGTAGATATTAACTGTTTCAGGGCTTTTCGAATAAATCTAAGCAAACCAGGAATATCAAACATATTATGGCGTTAAATCTCTTTTATTATTTAGACTGCAAATATTTATCCAATCGTCACCTGGAGCAAAAATTTCATTGTTCTAATCTGTCCTAGTTAAAGATCGGTTTTAATTTTGCATTAAATTATTCCAACATCCTGAAACGATTCATTACTCGGTCTTGATAAATTACATACATTGAATATTAGAATTATGTAAATATAATTTATCTAATGAACCGTGGTACGTAAGTTAATTGGTTAAAGTCATAATCATGGAATGTAAGTAAAATTTTTTATCAAAAATATTGGCCCAGTCAAGTTTATGACTTTGGCATAAAACACGCCGATTCTAAATTAAACCTCGTTTTTTAAATGTGGTTTTGCGTAGTTTAAATATGTACAAAAAACTCTTATTGTGCTTCTAAATATTCAGTCGACATAGATTATTTATTCGATATAATGATTTTCTTTAAATAAACTGTAACTTCCCTCTACAATAATAAAATTTATAACCTACTGATGACACGAAGCTGCATGGACCTACGAAAATCCCGGAAATTGTTGGAGATGGGCGGCCCTGGTAACTCACTTCAAACACTTTTATAAGCATATCTTGCGGGTAAAATAGTCAACTAATACATATACGATATTTCACTTCAGATGATTACTTTATTGCTTACTAAAATCAGAGTCGATTTGCTATTTAACTTGTATCATGTTTCATATGTAGAGCTAATATATATTCTATCGTATTTTAATTGTTGCCCGCCTTAAAGCCAAATGATACCCAAAAGGAATTTGTACAAGAGTGTTTAGTGCCTAGTTGAGTGTCATCAGTGGGAGCCAATACTACGCACTATACTCGGTATATGTATTGCCAAGTAATTAAGGACATTTGGACGGTAATTTCAAATTGAAGGTGCTCATTGTTAGGATCGCATCCATTTTGAGTCTTTCCCTTGTGCTATTTGACATGTTCTACTTTGCTTATTATAAATAATTTCTTACTGGGTCCGCAAAATGTTATATTCAATCGCTATTTGCTTAATTGTGGCAATCATTTTGGTAGTAAGACTCAATGCAATAAATCATCCAAACTAAACTGCAGAGAATACCAATTGTTTTATCTGAAAAGAATACTATTTCACAATTTTCTCTACAACCGCTTATAAAAATCTAAACTGGGGTGCAAAACGCAGCATAAAATTATATTATAATATGTCAGATTTAAAATCATTGCCTGTGCTGAGTAGGTAAATTAATGCTCAGTAAACGTGTGAAACTAATTATCAATTTAATCAAACGCACATTCGTGGATATAATTCTTTTCGAATTTAATGACGGTTTTTTCTTATTGCGTAGAGCTGATATGTATTCAATTGTGCATTTAGTGTAACTCAACTTGGATTAATGTGTTTTATAAAGGAAATGAAGGACAATCAAATGTCAGGTATCATGCTTTTTACCGCCAGTTTCATTTTTTTCTTACGTATAATCATTTCGAGCCGAAACGATGCACAATGACTGTTATCTATATCGCCAAGAAATGTCAACACATTGCCAGCAAATTTTAATAGATGGTGCTCGCCTTTGGGTTCAAATCCACGTGGACAGTTATCCATGCACTATTTCATTTGCTTCTATTTTCCTTTTTTAACTAATTTTTTATTAAATATGTGAAAAATTATATGAAATCACTATTTATTTTTTAGTGGCAATTATTATGGAGGTAAGCACCAATGCAATAAATATTTTGATTAAATTCTGCAGAGTAAATAATTTATTTCACTTGAAAACAAATAACTAATTGACTGAAAAAAATAAAATATAGTTATATGTGAGCCTTTAAGTTTTTTAGTTCGTACTTGAACTTGCTTTCATATTTCTCTAAATTATGCTTAAATTCATCTATGCACCACACATCGTAGAATATTAACATGATTCGATTTGTACGTTTGCTGAGTACGTAAATTAATTTATCTGCTGAGCAAATAGGTGAGATTAATTATATATTCTAATCGGTTGCACATTTTTATCGACAATTTTAGATGAAATTATAATTTAAATTGAATTATTTTCACAAAGTCAATTTAATATTTGGTCAAGTTTTATTAATTCCTTTGTAAAAATATATGCATTTAAAAATTTATTACTTACAAATTCATTGAATTCAATGGTGAAAATTGTTGAATCTCGTGAAATTGTCCTGCTACGATTTAAAGCAGATTTTTATTACCGGTATTTTAAATTCGTTTCAAATTGTACTAATCCTTTGTCCAATCTTCGCGGGAAATAGCATACAAAATATTATTATAATAATTTAACTTATTTTCTAGTGTTGAACGCGCCGGTTTTCCTTTAATTATAAATTCTCGCGAATGGGTGTTCAATATAAAATTATACAGGAAAAAGTTTAATCGGTCGAGTTGGTACGTAAAAATTAATAAAGACAAAATTAATTATATAAATAATATTAGAAAATTTCACAATCAATTGTATATGTTATCGGCTCTTAACATCAGAAGCACAAATTTAAAAAAAACATTTTTTTTATAAAATTAACAATTTTTTTATTAATGATACACAAAAGATTTTACTATTCCTAAATTTTATAAGATTTAAACAAAAGATTCAAGATTTCAACTGTCAATTTGAAATTTTGTCTAACCAAGGAAACAAGCGTTGTGCCCATATTTTATTTGAAGTCTGCTAGTTCAAATTCGATGTCTTAATTAATTAAATAATCAAGTGATACTTAAAAATTAATACTTCATTTCAGTGCACTAGAATTTATATCATTTGAAACATTTTAAATGATATTGGTTTTAGTTTGATTTATATTTATGACAGTCAATTAAATTAGTATAAATTTTTTAAAGCTTATATATTTTTTTCCATATAACATACTTAAATTACAAATTCATCCCTGAAGCTGCGAATAATTGCAGAATACATTTTACTGCAACGTATTTGAGCTCATTTTATACCCTTGTGTATAGGATGCATATTCGCCGGATGGATTTTAATTTATCTCCGCAGTTTAAATAATAATGAATAAAAAGGATTGTTTATTATTTAATTGGTCTCATTGAAGGCAGGAATCACATACTGCACCAGGCAACGACGAATACTAAGTTTACTGCTTATTTCATTAAATTCAAGCGGTGTCGCTTATCAAACAAGCCAGTGCCTTATTTTAAAATCAATCGATAACATTAAAAAATAATGAAAATCTTGCTAATATTTCACCGGATGTCAATTGAAATGACGAGGGCGAATTGAAAAATTTGGCGAGAAACACAATGATTATTTTGCAGACTGATTTATTAACGGTATCGTTTGATTCAACAAAAAAATTCAAACTGATACTGAAGCAGTAGAAGGAGAGCCGATGTGTTTAAAAGAAGAATGCGATTAATAATTATCTGCAAATGACCATACAAACAAATCCGTTAAATGTTCATCTCGTGAAGCAAGACAGCTTGAATTAGATAAAAATTTATAATGAATAGTTAAATTTTGGTTGATAGAGAACTTATGTATTTGTATTTCCAGTATCATTTTATTCTTTTCCGTAATTTAAGTTAAATGCTAATAGCCACATGAATTGTGCAAGTAAAGTATATTTATATTTTCTATAAAATAATCAATTAATTTCGCTAATATCATCTGTATTCATTTTATTTGCTTAATTAGCAAATTAGAAGAAATGAAATATGTAAAAATTAATTTTTTTTAAACAATGTCACAGAGGAAACATTGTATTGTATGTAATAATTATAAAAAAATGGCGAAGTAATTGAAAATGCGAATGGAGCGATATAAATGCACTCGGAAATATATCGCAAATATATGAAAAAATACCTTGCATTTTTATCAGTAGATATTTGGCGCTCTAAATTGTAGCCCTCTAAAATTCGAATTTCATTGATATATATTGCATAAAACTCAAAATATTCATGTTTTCGTATTTCATTGCTGTGTGAAATGCACTCTGCCTCTTTGAAATATTTGCCCCAAATTCCAGCAATTTTTTTCCCGGATAATCTGGGATTCACCCTGAAAGTGATGAAAAAGTCCTATTCAAAAGCAAAAGTAATTTTATTCTGTTTGCATATAAATTTTCGTATTCATACTATTTAATTCCAGGTTTTTGATTATTGGCTTATACGATTTGTGAGCTTATTTAAAAGGATACATAAATTTGGTTTTCGCAAACCACAAAAGAACGACCTTTAATATCATCATTCCATACTAACTTCTTTCACGATCAAAAGAGAAATTTTAGTAAAATATTGGTCTTGTGATTGAAGTCATTATTAAAAATTCTTTCGTAATTAAGACACCAGACACTCCACAAAATATATACCGATTTCTATTAGATAAACGTTTAATTTAAACTTTTCCAAACCCCGAGATGCATATCCATCTAATAAAAATTGATATATGTTGCTGCATTATAAGTTTAGTCTAAGAAAAATACTTTCAATGTTTTATTGTGACTTATTCATGAGTATGACAGAATAATAATTTAGACAATGTCTGATTTTAATTTCAACCATAAATTGGCAGAATGTTCTTAAATAAAAATGGCAGCTCATGTCAAATCGATAAAATGTACGTTGAAATAAATTTATTGCGAAATATAGAATGGATATCTTAATCTGATATTTTAAAATCTGTGTTTTTTAAAAGTGGTGAAATTCTCCAAATGTTTGAATTAGGAATGAAATATTATTGAAAAGGATCATTTTTTACATTTATTAATTCGACAATATTGGCCTGCTTAATTATATTGAGATATTTTTAAAATATTTAATATATTCATCGCCTGTACGTCGTCCTCACTTTTTCTTTAATAATTGTTGTTTTTTATTGATAAGACTCCATTGGTAAATGTCAAAATCTACTACTTCATATGACATGTAGTGCTTTTTTAGTCGTTTTGAGATATTTAAAAATTTCGCTTTTACCTATGTTGTACATCTCATATGAACAACAATTTTTGTGTTTCAATTTACGCCGCAAACTAAATGTCAAATCCTTCGAATATTGCATTGGACCAAGACAATATTTGCTGATTTTTTACCTCATTAGTTACTTGCTATTAATGTTTCGGTAAATATTCCGGAAAATGGGTGCATTTGGTAAAGTATCAAACCAAATACAACATTAGCTTTATGCCGAGGTTATTTAGCACTTTCACCAATGACAAGCGACTTTGTTTATGCTGTATCTTTCACAAGCAATTTTTCGTAACAAAGTTTATATCAAACAAAAAGACTTTTATTGAATATTTGAAAATTTAATTACAATAGCAAATTATGCTCGTCCTATTTTAATAATATTTTATGTATCAAGCCCGAAACAATTTTTCTTGCATTCGCAGAATTTTGTGTGGATTGAGGTGAAAAATAAAACACTGTTCTTTTACGAAATTACGTGA
>JAQBSW010011062.1:0-21588 GCA_029291075.1 Eudiplozoon nipponicum | reverse complement strand
GCCTTTTCAACTAAAGAGAGCTCAGCTGGTTGTAGATCCTCAACAGGTAGATAATGATGATTAATGGCTAAAAAATGTTGTCGAAAAATAAACAAATATTATTTGTTTTTAAAAGGTGCCTCTTATTATCTTATTTTCAGGAACATGACACGCCTGGACATAAAGCTCACCAGATCATAAGACACATTTAAAACATATTACCACTAATAATTCTCCTGTCAACTATTAAAATATAAACAGAAATTTAATTATCAACAAGTACACACGAAATATGATATACGCAATTACAATAAATAGATGAAATCGCTAATTTTGATTTGTAAATAATACAGAAAAAATGCAATACGAGGGTTCTTTAGCATAACTTTTTGTGGTGTTTTATAACGAATAAAAACAGACAGTTTCAGCTATTCCTTAAAAGAAAAATATTATTTCGATACTGGATTAATCGAAATTACATGATCTGCGTTTTGACTAACGCAGTAATAATTGCAGTTGTTTTCGTTTTTTAAAAAGACATTTCGGCTGCCGTTATCGGCAGCCAGCGCGATATTTCCTCGGGCCATATTATGTATACGTCAAATTGATCTTTCACCAGACAGTTGCGTGTCACGTGTATGTGTGCATTTCCGTATCTGTTATGTTCACCTAACTAAGTGATACCAGAGTGACTGAATAAGAATTTACCATTTGCAGGCATTAGACTAGTTGTTCTATACACTCCATATATAATAACGTAACTGAGATTGTCCTCACATTTTCGGGTGGGGGGAGACAAATAAATCAGAAACTCTCGTCATAAACACATGAGTGATAAAATTCGAAATACGAATGACTAATGCACTTGTTAAATTTCAATTCAAACCAATCAGACTGTACTCAGGATGGGCTTGTTAATAACAGTTATCACGCATGTGCATGTGTATGTGTATACATAACTAAAAAATACAGTTAAATATAATTGATATTTATGTACGTATATCTAAATTAAACTGAAATCATCAGACATCAATTTACCATTTGCACGCGTCAGACTAATTATTTCTTGTAAACATTTGAAATGCTGTATTAGCACACATTCACATGTGTGGCGTACGCCTATTTAATATGACAATAACTGTTATTAACGAGCCTACCCTGATTACAGCCTTAGTGGTTTAAATTGAAATTTACCACACGCATAAGTCATTCGTATTACGAATTTTATCATTCAAATTGTCATTTCTTTATGACGGCAGTTTCTGATTTATTGGTCTCCTCTCACCCGAAAATGTGAGGGCAGTCCTAGTTACGTTATGATACATACGCAAAAGGTAAATTCTACTTCAGCCACACTAGACTCATTTAGTTAGATGAACATAACGGTTAGGGAAATGCACATATACGCAAATGCGACACAACTATCTAGTGAAAAACCAGTTTGAAATATAAATAATGTGGCCAGAGTAAATATCGTGCTTCCTTTATTAGTTTGTTTTGTAAAACTGATGAGGATGGACAAACTATCGATAACGGCAGCCGAAATGATTTGTTAAAATAAGAAAACTCGAATCATTACTGCTTTAGTTAAAACGTCTATCAGGTAGTTTTATCTACTTCCAACATTTAATTATATATTTAACTCACGCCAAGTTTTGTCACACGCAAGGCACTGCCAATATTTAGGCAAAAAATTTTTTATCCGGAAAATACGCTAAACACACACACACACACACACACATATATATATATATATATATATATATATATATATATATATATATATATATATATAAAGCATGAAATTAGTCTACATGTGTAATAAAAAAATCTTCAGATATGATCTTTAAAACGTTTTATTATAATGAATAGCAATATTACAATTTAATCTTATTAAATGATTTTCTGGAAATAAAACTTACAGGTTAATTTTGACAAAAATAAAAAAGCAGCACACACATATATTAGTCCATGTTCAAACGAAAGAAATATAACTAAGCATAATTCCGTATGGTGCTTCGAAAGCTCCATGCTAATTCAAATGCGTGAATAATTAGTACTTGGTTACAGTTTTGCATAAACTTGTTATAGAAACAGCCTCTAAATCATCGTTATCACAAAGGATACGCAACAGATTTTCGATAACAGATGCTGCATGACCACTCACCGGAGCCAGATTTCCAGGAGGGGGATCGCATGAATTTCTTCGAATGCCTTTTGGTTTGAACATTGCTAGTCAGACATTCCGGCGTTTGGCTGAAGAAATCTTTCATAATTGTCCATTTGCGAGGGTGTACACAGACGAAATAATTTTTAGTCGCTCACGAGATGAACATCGTAGGCATTTGGAAACGGTTTTGACCAGGCTGGAACAATATAGATTAGTGGTCAAACTTAATAAGAGTAATATTGGATGCTC
The DNA here is from genome assembly GCA_029291075.1 of Eudiplozoon nipponicum. NCBI lineage: Eukaryota > Metazoa > Platyhelminthes > Monogenea > Mazocraeidea > Diplozoidae > Eudiplozoon > Eudiplozoon nipponicum. The sequence continues at coordinate 19,190 of JAQBSW010011062.1, read as the reverse complement.
TTCAGTTGAATATCTTGGTCATATACTTTCTAAAGACGGAATTAAACCTTTGGAACATAGGATCCAAGCTATTAAGGACGTTACAGAGCCCAAAACCGTGCGTCAGCTGCGAAGGTTCTTGGGCATGATCAGCTACTACTGTCGTTTCATTCCAGGTCTAGCCGGAATTCTAGGATCGTTTACACACAATCTTACTCGTGAAAAGAGCACGATCAAGAAGTCTTGGCCTATAAACTTGAGTCCAGAAGACCGAGAAAAATTCCAGAAGGCTAAGGAAATGCAAAGTGACATAACCACATTAGCATATGTAGATTGAGAGAAACCTTTCGAGCTAAGCACAGATGCCTCAGATGTTGCAATAAGGGCAGTGCTACAGCAAAGAGATCGGGGCATAGGAAGACCGATTGGGTTTTATAGCCGTAATCTTAATGATCGAGAGAAACGTTATGATACGTTTGGTAAAGAGCCTCTAGCAGTGTATGTCGCATTGCTACACTTTGAGCATTTCTTAGACAGTCATAAATTTAAGTTATTGACCGATCATTAGCCGTTGATTAGTATACTTAGTAAATCAGCTAGGCTTAATTACTCTTGTAGATTGAATTCCCAAATAACCCGGTTATCAGAGTTCGATTTCACGGTGTCTCATATTGCTGGTAAGGAGAATATGGTAGCCGAACGTTAGTAGACCGAATGAAGCCGATGTCGAGCTAATATTTCAAGGTCCGATGAAGAATATAGATGATTCTATGAATGGTTTAGTTAGTCAAATCGAGGAAGCGCAAGGATTGGTTCCCTTTACGGTAGTTTTGTCCAAAAGGCCAGGATATGTTCGTAAGTTCCTCAGTGGCAAGTGGTTGTTATGCGAAACGTCCAGAAGTCAACCACGACCAAATGTGCCGTTGGAGTTACGGGCCAAAATTATCCAAGTATTACACGACATGGGACATCCATCCATTAAAGCCACCATTCGATTAATTAACGACAGATACGTATGGTCGCACATGTCTAAAGACATACGGGTATGGGTAAGAGCCTGTGCCAAGTGTCCAACGTGTAAGGTGCGGAGACATACCAGAACCGAGATACAGAATATTGGGATACCAATTGGACGGTTCAAACACGTACATATAGACATTATCGAAATGCCTGAGGTTAATGGCCACAAATATTTGCTAACTATGGTAGATCGATTTAGTCGCCAATTCGAAGATATGACAGCGCAAGAAGTCTTGTTTGCTTATCTACATAATTGGATATCGCGTTATGGTATTTCTGTAAAGGTCACTAATGATCGAGGTAGTCAATTTAGGTCCGAGCTTTTCGAAAGATCTCTCAACATCATGGGAACAACTGTATTGCTTACTAGCGCATACAACCCACGAGCAAACGGGATGGTAGAAAGGCTGCATCGTGAACTGAAAGCTACGCTATTGTGTACTAGTGGAACAAGCTGGATACACGATCTTTCTAAAGTACTATTCGCCATGCGCAACAGATATAGGGCACAATTAGGTACTTACTTTACTTTACTTTACTGCGGCTGACTCCTTTTGGAGGATAAGCCGGCTCCACATTTCATGGAGTTTCTTGGGAATTTGGTACAAGTGGTGTCCCCTCACCACTCGTCAATTAGGTACTCCTGATCAAGACTACTTGGAGTTTCTATTAGAAGATCTCCAGGCAACCTTAATGGTTCTCCATAAACCATTTCTGCTATTGGAGTACAATTAGGTACTCCAATAGCAGAAATGGTTTATGGAGAACCATTAAGGTTGCCTGGAGATCTTCTAATAGAAACTCCAAGTAGTCTTGATCAGGCTTCTAGTTATGTAGATTGGTTTGTAGGAGCACTTAGAGATAAGATGTCGTTTAGCTCCGACAAAAACTAGAAAAGTAAAAACCAAGTGCCTTGTGTCCTCTGATCTGAGATCGGCTTCGCATGTGTATGTAACTAATGAAAATAGGAAGAATTGCCTGACACCATTTTACAAAGGAACATATAAGGTTAAGAGGATGACTGACAAGAATGCCATCAGAGGTAAATGGCATTGAGGATTATGTTACGTTGGATCGTTGCATTCCCCAGTTTATCTGGTTAGACGATACGACTGAATTATCAGATGCGCTGAATGACCATCGTTGCATGGACGAATCTGATGTGTGCAATCTCATCATACAGGCACATAACGAAATGCAGATCTCAAAAGACACGTTGTCTAATATAGCAAAATCTTATTCTATCAATGCACAACATGAAAACTGTTTGGAAATACCCGAAGAAGCAGAAGAACCAGTGACAACTGTACAGGGCGCGATGCCGACTTCAGGGGCGTCATTATGCACAACTAGTTCTGGAAGAGTACAACGTCAGCCAAAGAATGATGATTACGTCTACTACCAGCCGTTTTTTTGAGGTGGTGTATGTGGAGGAAGATAATTCCTCCGCCAAAATTAAAGTGACAATAACTGATATATTTAAACCACCTTGGCTGATTGAAACGAATTTTATTTAAAAAGAATTTATTCATTTATTTGCCAGAATTTTCTTTGTTTAAATAATTGACTGCATAAATACTTTAAATTGTGCGCGATTTCATTTTTCGAGCATACTGTACGTGATTGGTTGTAATTTGCTCGGCCTGCTGCATTTATTTCATTTTCTTCATTTAACGGTTACCCAATTTCCACAATATATTCCTGCTAACACTGTCTTCTATTTTTTACTTCCAAATACATTGGGGACGTTCTGGAACAGGTAATTTAATGATTTTGTTTTTCTCGTCTATTTCTTTCCAGATTATTTTTTCGGGTGTGTTGTAACGCGAAAGGTTTCACATTCCGTTTGCCTAGCATTAAGTATCAAATTAATAATTAAATACGATCGACATGGAAGCTTATCTTAAGTTTGAAGACACTAGCAAGTTAGCTCAAGTCATGGCCGGTATGAATTTAATAATAATGAATGAAAGTACTAGCTTATCAGATTCTATTATACATTTAAAGACTGATCAGATCTGGCATCTATGGGGTTCTCAGACACCAATAGGTTAGGAGCCTCTACAACAATACGCAACGTTAATGGGACGGGATAAAAACCAGTCAACATGCCTGAAGTCAGACAGAATAATATAATCCATAAATTAAAAACAGTTAATGAGCTAGAATAACTATCACTTTCATGAAACAAAGGAATGGATATAAGTACACCTACATGGAAAATCACATAATCCGTCAGGTTTCTCAAAACATAGCGTGATAACATGTTTTATTTTTGCAACATTTGCCAAATATTCTACTTCAGATTTAGAATATGGAAATGCAAATCCAGCAACAGATTGTGATACCCAAGAAAAGTTGCCTGGTGCATTACACATCGTAAACGATCTAAGAGACAATTGGAGGTAAACGTTATGTACTAAAAATTTACGAGCAAACATTAAACATGGCACTATTTTTAATTAATATTTATTACAAATAAAAATTCTATAAAGTAAATTGCTAAACCATAATAAATTTTGCGATTAACATGATTCATTCAGAAATTAGTAAAAATTGAAGCAATTTTATTTATTATTTGAATAAATGGGATAAGCTAGAAAACCTGGAATTTAAAAATAATTCTTAATAATTTAGTAATGTAATTGTAATGTAACGACACAAATCAATCGCCGACATATTGCGTAAATTAAATTCAAATTTATTTACGTCGCACCAATGAGAAAAAAGCGAAATTGCCGTTTAACCACGTTTAACCAATAGTGTGCAAGTAGACATATTGCATGCTATTTAAGCACGGTAATTTACCATGCAAGTCAGTTGTGGCATTTGCATTCTACCTGCTTCACGCGTGTGCGTTCTGTCGGCTGTCAATACCTACGCTGGTGATTTGATAGTTTCACCAACAACTAACTACATCCGTGACTCATCTTGTTGCGGGATACCGGAGAGACGAGCCAATTGAGTGTAGGACCTGCAGGACACTATCCACAACGCGATTACAGCTCAACACGGGAGCGACAACTCAACCAGAGTCCACCCAAGGCTCTAGGACATCTTCAACTCTGAAGACTTCAAGAGAACGCATTACCAGGCCCTCTTAAGGGCCCCCATATCAGTAACTAATCTCTATTCAGAGCACCTTAACCGAGTTTGTAACGTCGTACGGCATTTACTTGAAGCCGGGGCGTTTACAAAATTGGCGACCGCGCCAGGATATTGATTATTGTTCTGATTTTTTTGGTATAAATAAAATTGACTTCCTTTTTCTTCTATTTGGGATAAATAGATTGACATTTGTGTTTTCTTTACCCTGATCGTGGTTTTCTGGGAAATGTGTTGGGTATGTATTCGTGGATTTTTGGGGATAATTATAATACATTGTCATCAAAGGCCAACGGGGCCTCTGTTTAACTTTCCTACGTACGAAACGGCACCGTACGTATGTTTTGATAATATCAATTGCCTTTTCAACTAAAGAGAGCTCAGCTGGTTGTAGATCCTCAACAGGTAGATAATGATGATTAATGGCTAAAAAATGTTGTCGAAAAATAAACAAATATTATTTGTTTTTAAAAGGTGCCTCTTATTATCTTATTTTCAGGAACATGACACGCCTGGACATAAAGCTCACCAGATCATAAGACACATTTAAAACATATTACCACTAATAATTCTCCTGTCAACTATTAAAATATAAACAGAAATTTAATTATCAACAAGTACACACGAAATATGATATACGCAATTACAATAAATAGATGAAATCGCTAATTTTGATTTGTAAATAATACAGAAAAAATGCAATACGAGGGTTCTTTAGCATAACTTTTTGTGGTGTTTTATAACGAATAAAAACAGACAGTTTCAGCTATTCCTTAAAAGAAAAATATTATTGCGAAACTGGATTAATCGAAATTACCTGATCTGCGTTTTGACTAACGCAGTAATGATTGCAGTTGTTTTCGTTTTTTAAAAAGACATTTCGGCTGCCGTTATCGGCAGCCAGCGCGATATTTCCTCGGGCCATATTATGTATACGTCAAATTGATCTTTCACCAGACAGTTGCGTGTCACGTGTATGTGTGCATTTCCGTATCTGTTATGTTCACCTAACTAAGTGATACCAGAGTGACTGAATAAGAATTTACCATTTGCAGGCATTAGACTAGTTGTTCTATACACTCCATATATAATAACGTAACTGAGATTGTCCTCACATTTTCGGGTGGGGGGAGACAAATAAATCAGAAACTCTCGTCATAAACACATGAGTGATAAAATTCGAAATACGAATGACTAATGCACTTGTTAAATTTCAATTCAAACCAATCAGACTGTACTCAGGATGGGCTTGTTAATAACAGTTATCACACATTTGCATGTGTATGTGTATACATAACTAAAAGATACAGTTAAATATAATTGATATTTATGTACGTATATCTAAATTAAACTGAAATCATCAGACATCAATTTACCATTTGCACGCGTCAGACTAATTATTTCTTGTAAACATTTGAAATGCTGTATTAGCACACATTCACATGTGTGGCGTACGCCTATTTAATATGACAATAACTGTTATTAACGAGCCTACCCTGATTACAGCCTTAGTGGTTTAAATTGAAATTTACCACACGCACAAGTCATTCGTATTACGAATTTTATCATTCAAATTGTCATTTCTTTATGACGGCAGTTTCTGATTTATTGGTCTCCTCTCACCCGAAAATGTGAGGGCAGTCCTAGTTACGTTATGATACATACGCAAAAGGTAAATTCTACTTCAGCCACACTAGACTCATTTAGTTAGATGAACATAACGGTTAGGGAAATGCACATATACGCAAATGCGACACAACTATCTAGTGAAAAACCAGTTTGAAATATAAATAATGTGGCCAGAGTAAATATCGTGCTTCCTTTATTAGTTTGTTTTGTAAAACTGATGAGGATGGACAAACTATCGATAACGGCAGCCGAAATGATTTGTTAAAATAAGAAAACTCGAATCATTACTGCTTTAGTTAAAACGTCTATCAGGTAGTTTTATCTACTTCCAACATTTAATTAAATATTTAACTCACGCCAAGTTTTGTCACACGCAAGGCACTGCCAATATTTAGGCAAAAATTTTTTTATCCGGAAAATACGCTAAACACACACACACACACACACACATATATATATATATATATATATATATATATATATATATATATATATATATATAAAGCATGAAATTAGTCTACATGTGTAATAAAAAAATCTTCAGATATGATCTTTAAAACGTTTTATTATAATGAATAGCAATATTACAATTTAATCTTATTAAATGATTTTCTGGAAATAAAACTTACAGGTTAATTTTGACAAAAATAAAAAAGCAGCACACACATATATTAGTCCATGTTCAAACGAAAGAAATATAACTAAGCATAATTCCGTATGGTGCTTCGAAAGCTCCATGCTAATTCAAATGCGTGAATAATTAGTACTTGGTTACAGTTTTGCATAAACTTGTTATAGAAACAGCCTCTAAATCATCGTTATCACAAAGGATACGCAACAGATTTTCGATAACAGATGCTGCAATACCACTCACCGCAGTCAGATTTCCAGGAGGGGGATCGCATGAATTTCTTCGAATGCCTTTTGGTTTGAAAAATGCCAGTCAGACATTCCAGCGTTTGGCTGAAGAAATCTTTCAGAATTGTCCATTTGCGAGGGTGTACATAGACGACATAATTTTTAGTCGCTCACGAGATGAACATCGTAGGCATTTGGAAACGGTTTTGACCAGGCTGGAACAATATGGATTAGTGGTCAAACTTAATAAGAGTAATATCGGATGCTCTTCAGTTAAATATCTTGGTCATATACTTTCTAAAGACGGAATTAAACCTTTGGAACATAGGATCCAAGCTATTAAGGACGTTACAGAGCCCAAAACCGTGCGTCAGCTGCGAAGGTTCTTGGGCATGATCAGCTACTACTGTCGTTTCATTCCAGGTCTAGCCGGAATTCTAGGATCGTTTACACACAATCTTACTCGTGAAAAGAGCACGATCAAGAAGTCTTGGCCTATAAACTTGAGTCCAGAAGACCGAGAAAAATTCCAGAAGGCTAAGGAAATGCAAAGTGACATAACCACATTAGCATATGTAGATTGAGAGAAACCTTTCGAGCTAAGCACAGATGCCTCAGATGTTGCAATAAGGGCAGTGCTACAGCAAAGAGATCGGGGCATAGGAAGACCGATTGGGTTTTATAGCCGTAATCTTAATGATCGAGAGAAACGTTATGATACGTTTGGTAAAGAGCCTCTAGCAGTGTATGTCGCATTGCTACACTTTGAGCATTTCTTAGACAGTCATAAATTTAAGTTATTGACCGATCATTAGCCGTTGATTAGTATACTTAGTAAATCAGCTAGGCTTAATTACTCTTGTAGATTGAATTCCCAAATAACCCGGTTATCAGAGTTCGATTTCACGGTGTCTCATATTGCTGGTAAGGAGAATGTGGTAGCCGAACGTTAGTAGACCGAATGAAGCCGATGTCGAGCTAATATTTCAAGGTCCGATGAAGAATATAGATGATTCTATGAATGGTTTAGTTAGTCAAATCGAGGAAGCGCAAGGATTGGTTCCCTTTACGGTAGTTTTGTCCAAAAGGCCAGGATATGTTCGTAAGTTCCTCAGTGGCAAGTGGTTGTTATGCGAAACGTCCAGAAGTCAACCACGACCAAATGTGCCGTTGGAGTTACGGGCCAAAATTATCCAAGTATTACACGACATGGGACATCCATCCATTAAAGCCACCATTCGATTAATTAACGACAGATACGTATGGTCGCACATGTCTAAAGACATACGGGTATGGGTAAGAGCCTGTGCCAAGTGTCCAACGTGTAAGGTGCGGAGACATACCAGAACCGAGATACAGAATATTGGGATACCAATTGGACGGTTCAAACACGTACATATAGACATTATCGAAATGCCTGAGGTTAATGGCCACAAATATTTGCTAACTATGGTAGATCGATTTAGTCGCCAATTCGAAGATATGACAGCGCAAGAAGTCTTGTTTGCGTTTCTACATAATTGGATATCGCGTTATGGTATTTCTGTAAAGGTCACTAATGATCGAGGTAGTCAATTTAGGTCCGAGCTTTTCGAAAGATCTCTCAACATCATGGGAACAACTGTATTGCTTACTAGCGCATACAACCCACGAGCAAACGGGATGGTAGAAAGGCTGCATCGTGAACTGAAAGCTACGCTATTGTGTACTAGTGGAACAAGCTGGATACACGATCTTTCTAAAGTACTATTCGCCATGCGCAACAGATATAGGGCACAATTAGGTACTTACTTTACTTTACTTTACTGCGGCTGACTCCTTTTGGAGGATAAGCCGGCTCCACATTTCATGGAGTTTCTTGGGAATTTGGTACAAGTGGTGTCCCCTCACCACTCGTCAATTAGGTACTCCTGATCTAGACTACTTGGAGTTTCTATTAGAAGATCTCTAGGCAACCTTAATGGTTCTCCATAAACCATTTCTGCTATTGGAGTACAATTAGGTACTCCAATAGCAGAAATGGTTTATGGAGAACCATTAAGGTTGCCAAGAGATCTTCTAATAGAAACTCCAAGTAGTCTTGATCAGGCTTCTAGTTATGTAGATTGGTTTGTAGGAGCACTTAGAGATAAGATGTCGCGTTTAGCTCCGAAAGAGACTAAAAAAAATAAAAACCAAGTGCTGTGTCCTCTGATTGGAGATCGGCATCGCATGTGTATGTAACTAATGAAAATAGGAAGAATTGCCTGACACCATTTTACAAAGGAACATATAAGGTTAAGAGGATGACTGACAAGAATGCCATCAGAGGTAAATGGCATTGAGGATTATGTTACGTTGGATCGTTGCATTCCCCAGTTTATCTGGTTAGACGATACGACTGAATTATCAGATGCGCTGAATGACCATCGTTGCATGGACGAATCTGATGTGTGCAATCTCATCATACAGGCACATAACGAAATGCAGATCTCAAAAGACACGTTGTCTAATATAGCAAAATCTTATTCTATCAATGCACAACATGAAAACTGTTTGGAAATACCCGAAGAAGCAGAAGAACCAGTGACAACTGTACAGGGCGCGATGCCGACTTCAGGGGCGTCATTATGCACAACTAGTTCTGGAAGAGTACAACGTCAACCAAAGAATGATGATTACGTCTACTACCAGCCTTTTTTTTGAGGTGGTGTATGTGGAGGAAGATAATTCCTCCGCCAAAATTAAAGTGACAATAACTGATATATTTAAACCACCTTGGCTGATTGAAACGAATTTTATTTAAAAAGAATTTATTCATTTATTTGCCAGAATTTTCTTTGTTTAAATAATTGACTGCATAAATACTTTAAATTGTGCGCGATTTCATTTTTCGAGCATACTGTACGTGATTGGTTGCAATTTGCTCGGCCTGCTGCATTTATTTCATTTTCTTCATTTAACGGTTACCCAATTTCCACAATATATTCCTGCTAACACTGTCTTCTATTTTTTACTTCCAAATACATTGGGGACGTTCTGGAACAGGTAATTTAATGATTTTGTTTTTCTCGTCTATTTCTTTCCAGATTATTTTTTCGGGTGTGTTGTAACGCGAAAGGTTTCACATTCCGTTTGCCTAGCATTAAGTATCAAATTAATAATTAAATACGATCGACATGGAAGCTTATCTTAAGTTTGAAGACACTAGCAAGTTAGCTCAAGTCATGGCCGGTATGAATTTAATAATAATGAATGAAAGTACTAGCTTATCAGATTCTATTATACATTTAAAGACTGATCAGATCTGGCATCTATGGGGTTCTCAGACACCAATAGGTTAGGAGCCTCTACAACAATACGCAACGTTAATGGGACGGGATAAAAACCAGTCAACATGCCTGAAGTCAGACAGAATAATATAATCCATAAATTAAAAACAGTTAATGAGCTAGAATAACTATCACTTTCATGAAACAAAGGAATGGATATAAGTACACCTACATGGAAAATCACATAATCCGTCAGGTTTCTCAAAACATAGCGTGATAACATGTTTTATTTTTGCAACATTTGCCAAATATTCTACTTCAGATTTAGAATATGGAAATGCAAATCCAGCAACAGATTGTGATACCCAAGAAAAGTTGCCTGGTGCATTACACATCGTAAACGATCTAAGAGACAATTGGAGGTAAACGTTATGTACTAAAAATTTACGAGCAAACATTAAACATGGCACTATTTTTAATTAATATTTATTACAAATAAAAATTCTATAAAGTAAATTGCTAAACCATAATAAATTTTGCGATTAACATGATTCATTCAGAAATTAGTAAAAATTGAAGCAATTTTATTTATTATTTGAATAAATGGGATAAGCTAGAAAACCTGGAATTTAAAAATAATTCTTAATAATTTAGTAATGTAATTGTAATGTAACGACACAAATCAATCGCCGACATATTGCGTAAATTAAATTCAAATTTATTTACGTTGCACCAATGAGAAAAAAGCGAAATTGCCGTTTAACCACGTCTAACCACGTTTAACCAATAGTGTGCAAGTAGACATATTGCATGCTATTTAAGCACGGTAATTTACCATGCAAGTCAGTGGTGGCATTTGCATTCTACCTGCTTCACGCGTGTGCGTTCTGTCGGCTGTCAATAACTACGCTGGTGATTTGATAGTTTCACCAACAACTAACTACATCCGTGACTCATCTTGTTGCGGGATACCGGAGAGACGAGCCAATTGAGTGCAGGACCTGCAGGACACTATCCACAACGCGATTACAGCTCAACCACGGGAGCGACAACTCAACCAGAGTCCACCCAAGGCTCTAGGACATCTTCAACTCTGAAGACTTCAAGAGAACGCATTACCAGGCCCTCTTAAGGGCCCCCATATCAGTAACTAATCTCTATTCAGAGCACCTTAACCGAGTTTGTAACGTCGTACGGCATTTACTTGAAGCCGGGGCGTTTACAAAATTGGCGACCGCGCCAGGATATTGATTATTGTTCTGATTTTTTTGGTATAAATAAAATTGACTTCCTTTTTCTTCTATTTGGGATAAATAGATTGACATTTGTGTTTTCTTTACCCTGATCGTGGTTTTCTGGGAAATGTGTTGGGTATGTATTCGTGGATTTTTGGGGATAATTATAATACATTGTCATCAAAGGCCAACGGGGCCTCTGTTTAACTTTCCTACGTACGAAACGGCACCGTACGTATGTTTTGATAATATCAATTGCCTTTTCAACTAAAGAGAGCTCAGCTGGTTGTAGATCCTCAACAGGTAGATAATGATGATTAATGGCTAAAAAATGTTGTCGAAAAATAAACAAATATTATTTGTTTTTAAAAGGTGCCTCTTATTATCTTATTTTCAGGAACATGACACGCCTGGACATAAAGCTCACCAGATCATAAGACACATTTAAAACATATTACCACTAATAATTCTCCTGTCAACTATTAAAATATAAACAGAAATTTAATTATCAACAAGTACACACGAAATATGATATACGCAATTACAATAAATAGATGAAATCGCTAATTTTGATTTGTAAATAATACAGAAAAAATGCAATACGAGGGTTCTTTAGCATAACTTTTTGTGGTGTTTTATAACGAATAAAAACAGACAGTTTCAGCTATTCCTTAAAAGAAAAATATTATTTCGATACTGGATTAATCGAAATTACATGATCTGCGTTTTGACTAACGCAGTAATAATTGCAGTTGTTTTCGTTTTTTAAAAAGACATTTCGGCTGCCGTTATCGGCAGCCAGCGCGATATTTCCTCGGGCCATATTATGTATACGTCAAATTGATCTTTCACCAGACAGTTGCGTGTCACGTGTATGTGTGCATTTCCGTATCTGTTATGTTCACCTAACTAAGTGATACCAGAGTGACTGAATAAGAATTTACCATTTGCAGGCATTAGACTAGTTGTTCTATACACTCCATATATAATAACGTAACTGAGATTGTCCTCACATTTTCGGGTGGGGGGAGACAAATAAATCAGAAACTCTCGTCATAAACACATGAGTGATAAAATTCGAAATACGAATGACTAATGCACTTGTTAAATTTCAATTCAAACCAATCAGACTGTACTCAGGATGGGCTTGTTAATAACAGTTATCACACATTTGCATGTGTATGTGTATACATAACTAAAAGATACAGTTAAATATAATTGATATTTATGTACGTATATCTAAATTAAACTGAAATCATCAGACATCAATTTACCATTTGCACGCGTCAGACTAATTATTTCTTGTAAACATTTGAAATGCTGTATTAGCACACATTCACATGTGTGGCGTACGCCTATTTAATATGACAATAACTGTTATTAACGAGCCTACCCTGATTACAGCCTTAGTGGTTTAAATTGAAATTTACCACACGCACAAGTCATTCGTATTACGAATTTTATCATTCAAATTGTCATTTCTTTATGACGGCAGTTTCTGATTTATTGGTCTCCTCTCACCCGAAAATGTGAGGGCAGTCCTAGTTACGTTATGATACATACGCAAAAGGTAAATTCTACTTCAGCCACACTAGACTCATTTAGTTAGATGAACATAACGGTTAGGGAAATGCACATATACGCAAATGCGACACAACTATCTAGTGAAAAACCAGTTTGAAATATAAATAATGTGGCCAGAGTAAATATCGTGCTTCCTTTATTAGTTTGTTTTGTAAAACTGATGAGGATGGACAAACTATCGATAACGGCAGCCGAAATGATTTGTTAAAATAAGAAAACTCGAATCATTACTGCTTTAGTTAAAACGTCTATCAGGTAGTTTTATCTACTTCCAACATTTAATTATATATTTAACTCACGCCAAGTTTTGTCACACGCAAGGCACTGCCAATATTTAGGCAAAAAATTTTTTATCCGGAAAATACGCTAAACACACACACACACACACACACATATATATATATATATATATATATATATATATATATATATAAAGCATGAAATTAGTCTACATGTGTAATAAAAAAATCTTCAGATATGATCTTTAAAACGTTTTATTATAATGAATAGCAATATTACAATTTAATCTTATTAAATGATTTTCTGGAAATAAAACTTACAGGTTAATTTTGACAAAAATAAAAAAGCAGCACACACATATATTAGTCCATGTTCAAACGAAAGAAATATAACTAAGCATAATTCCGTATGGTGCTTCGAAAGCTCCATGCTAATTCAAATGCGTGAATAATTAGTACTTGGTTACAGTTTTGCATAAACTTGTTATAGAAACAGCCTCTAAATCATCGTTATCACAAAGGATACGCAACAGATTTTCGATAACAGATGCTGCATGACCACTCACCGGAGCCAGATTTCCAGGAGGGGGATCGCATGAATTTCTTCGAATGCCTTTTGGTTTGAACATTGCTAGTCAGACATTCCGGCGTTTGGCTGAAGAAATCTTTCATAATTGTCCATTTGCGAGGGTGTACACAGACGAAATAATTTTTAGTCGCTCACGAGATGAACATCGTAGGCATTTGGAAACGGTTTTGACCAGGCTGGAACAATATAGATTAGTGGTCAAACTTAATAAGAGTAATATTGGATGCTCTTCAGTTGAATATCTTGGTCATATACTTTCTAAAGACGGAATTAAACCTTTGGAACATAGGATCCAAGCTATTAAGGACGTTACAGAGCCCAAAACCGTGCGTCAGCTGCGAAGGTTCTTGGGCATGATCAGCTACTACTGTCGTTTCATTCCAGGTCTAGCCGGAATTCTAGGATCGTTTACACACAATCTTACTCGTGAAAAGAGCACGATCAAGAAGTCTTGGCCTATAAACTTGAGTCCAGAAGACCGAGAAAAATTCCAGAAGGCTAAGGAAATGCAAAGTGACATAACCACATTAGCATATGTAGATTGAGAGAAACCTTTCGAGCTAAGCACAGATGCCTCAGATGTTGCAATAAGGGCAGTGCTACAGCAAAGAGATCGGGGCATAGGAAGACCGATTGGGTTTTATAGCCGTAATCTTAATGATCGAGAGAAACGTTATGATACGTTTGGTAAAGAGCCTCTAGCAGTGTATGTCGCATTGCTACACTTTGAGCATTTCTTAGACAGTCATAAATTTAAGTTATTGACCGATCATTAGCCGTTGATTAGTATACTTAGTAAATCAGCTAGGCTTAATTACTCTTGTAGATTGAATTCCCAAATAACCCGGTTATCAGAGTTCGATTTCACGGTGTCTCATATTGCTGGTAAGGAGAATGTGGTAGCCGAACGTTAGTAGACCGAATGAAGCCGATGTCAAGCTAATATTTCAAGGTCCGATGAAGAATATAGATGATTCTATGAATGGTTTAGTTAGTCAAATCGAGGAAGCGCAAGGATTGGTTCCCTTTACGGTAGTTTTGTCCAAAAGGCCAGGATATGTTCGTAAGTTCCTCAGTGGCAAGTGGTTGTTATGCGAAACGTCCAGAAGTCAACCACGACCAAATGTGCCGTTGGAGTTACGGGCCAAAATTATCCAAGTATTACACGACATGGGACATCCATCCATTAAAGCCACCATTCGATTAATTAACGACAGATACGTATGGTCGCACATGTCTAAAGACATACGGGTATGGGTAAGAGCCTGTGCCAAGTGTCCAACGTGTAAGGTGCGGAGACATACCAGAACCGAGATACAGAATATTGGGATACCAATTGGACGGTTCAAACACGTACATATAGACATTATCGAAATGCCTGAGGTTAATGGCCACAAATATTTGCTAACTATGGTAGATCGATTTAGTCGCCAATTCGAAGATATGACAGCGCAAGAAGTCTTGTTTGCTTATCTACATAATTGGATATCGCGTTATGGTATTTCTGTAAAGGTCACTAATGATCGAGGTAGTCAATTTAGGTCCGAGCTTTTCGAAAGATCTCTCAACATCATGGGAACAACTGTATTGCTTACTAGCGCATACAACCCACGAGCAAACGGGATGGTAGAAAGGCTGCATCGTGAACTGAAAGCTACGCTATTGTGTACTAGTGGAACAAGCTGGATACACGATCTTTCTAAAGTACTATTCGCCATGCGCAACAGATATAGGGCACAATTAGGTACTTACTTTACTTTACTTTACTGCGGCTGACTCCTTTTGGAGGATAAGCCGGCTCCACATTTCATGGAGTTTCTTGGGAATTTGGTACAAGTGGTGTCCCCTCACCACTCGTCAATTAGGGTAATTTCGAGATATTTGGCTTATTAGGTAATTCTTTCATAAATTATTTTCTGCTATTGGAGTACAATTAGGTACTCCAATAGCAGAAATGGTTTATGGAGAACCATTAAGGTTGCCAAGAGATCTTCTAATAGAAACTCCAAGTAGTCTTGATCAGGCTTCTAGTTATGTAGATTGGTTTGTAGGAGCACTTAGAGATAAGATGTCGTTTAGCTCCGACAAAAACTAGAAAAGTAAAAACCAAGTGCCTTGTGTCCTCTGATCTGAGATCGGCTTCGCATGTGTATGTAACTAATGAAAATAGGAAGAATTGCCTGACACCATTTTACAAAGGAACATATAAGGTTAAGAGGATGACTGACAAGAATGCCATCAGAGGTAAATGGCATTGAGGATTATGTTACGTTGGATCGTTGCATTCCCCAGTTTATCTGGTTAGACGATACGACTGAATTATCAGATGCGCTGAATGACCATCGTTGCATGGACGAATCTGATGTGTGCAATCTCATCATACAGGCACATAACGAAATGCAGATCTCAAAAGACACGTTGTCTAATATAGCAAAATCTTATTCTATCAATGCACAACATGAAAACTGTTTGGAAATACCCGAAGAAGCAGAAGAACCAGTGACAACTGTACAGGGCGCGATGCCGACTTCAGGGGCGTCATTATGCACAACTAGTTCTGGAAGAGTACAACGTCAACCAAAGAATGATGATTACGTCTACTACCAGCCTTTTTTTTGAGGTGGTGTATGTGGAGGAAGATAATTCCTCCGCCAAAATTAAAGTGACAATAACTGATAATTTAAACCACCTTGGCTGATTGAAACGAATTTTATTTAAAAAGAATTTATTCATTTATTTTCCAGAATTTTCTTTGTTTAAATAATTGACTGTATAAATACATTAAATTGTGCGCGATTTCATTTTTCGAGCATACTGTACGTGATTGGTTGTAATTTGCTCGGCCTGCTGCATTTATTTCATTTTCTCCATTTAACGTTTACTCGATTTCCACAATATATTCCTGCTAACACTGTCTTATATTTTTTACTTCCAAATACATTGGGGACGTTCTGGAACAGGTAATTTAATAATTCTGTTTTTCTCGTCTATTTCTTTCCAGATTATTTTTTCGGGTGTGTTGTAACGCGAAAGGTTTCACATTCCGTTTGCCTAGCATTAAGTATCAAATTAATAATTAAATACGATCGACATGGAAGCTTATCTTAAGTTTGAAGACACTAGCAAGTTAGCTCAAGTCATGGCCGGTATGAATTTAATAATAATGAATGAAAGTACTAGCTTATCAGATTCTATTATACATTTAAAGACTGATCAGATCTGGCATCTATGGGGTTCTCAGACACCAATAGGTTAGGAGCCTCTACAACAATACGCAACGTTAATGGGACGGGATAAAAACCAGTCAACATGCCTGAAGTCAGACAGAATAATATAATCCATAAATTAAAAACAGTTAATGAGCTAGAATAACTATCACTTTCATGAAACAAAGGAATGGATATAAGTACACCTACATGGAAAATCACATAATCCGTCAGGTTTCTCAAAACATAGCGTGATAACATGTTTTATTTTTGCAACATTTGCCAAATATTCTACTTCAGATTTAGAATATGGAAATGCAAATCCAGCAACAGATTGTGATACCCAAGAAAAGTTGCCTGGTGCATTACACATCGTAAACGATCTAAGAGACAATTGGAGGTAAACGTTATGTACTAAAAATTTACGAGCAAACATTAAACATGGCACTATTTTTAATTAATATTTATTACAAATAAAAATTCTATAAAGTAAATTGCTAAACCATAATAAATTTTGCGATTAACATGATTCATTCAGAAATTAGTAAAAATTGAAGCAATTTTATTCATTATTTGAATAAATGGGATAAGCTAGAAAACCTGTGTAACGACACAAATCAATCGCCGACATATTGCGTAAATTAAATTCAAATTTATTTACACGTTGCACCAATGAGAAAAAGCAAATTGCCGTTTAACCACGTCTAACCACGTTTAACCAATAGTATGCAAGTACACATATTGCATGCTATTTAAGCACGGTAATTTACCATGCAAGTCAGTTGTGGCATTTGCCTTCTACCTGCTTCACGCGTGTGCGTTCTGTCGGTTGTCAATACGTGTGCGCTCTGTCGGCTGTCAGTACCCACTCATCTTGTTGCGGGATACCGGAGAGACGAGCCAATTGAGTGCAGGACCTGCAGGACACCATCCACAACACGATCACAGCTCAACCACGGGAGCAACAAATCAACCAGAGTCCACCCAAGGCTCTAGGACATCTTCAACGCTGAATACTTAAAGCGAACGCATTACCCGGCCCTCTTAAGGGCCCCCATATCAGTAACTAATCTCTATTCAGAGCACCTTAACCGAGTTTGTAACGTCGTACGGCATTTACTTGAAGCCGGGGCGTTTACAAAATTGGCGACCGCGCCAGGATATTGATTATTTATCTGATTTTTTTGGGTATAAATAAATTGACTTTCTTCTTCATTTGTTTGGGATAAATCGACTAACATTTGCGTTTTCTTTACCCTGATCCTGTTTTTCTGTTGGGTATATATTCGTGAATTTGTGGTGTTCGTCTTCCCTAAAGGAAGATTTCAAATTTTGGAAGCAGTGTGTTATTCTTGCTGTTGAAAATAATAATTCATTGGCACTTAAGAGCCAACGGGCCCTTGTTCGTCTTCCCTACGGGACAATTTCAATTTTTTGGAAGGAGTGACGCTGTTCTGTGTTGAAATAATAATACATTGTCATCAAAGGCCATCGGGGCCTCTGTTCGTTTTTTCCTTTTGTACTGGACAATATCAAGCAACAGTGGAAGCTGTTTGTGGGTAAGCGTTTCGTTATATATTTATACATTTATATATACATTTTCATATTGCTTATAAATTTATGCTTTTAAGATCCCGTAAGATTGTTAAAATGTCAGGTCCAATTTTAGATATTGATGTTCCTGTTTGGGATGGAGATAGTGAGTTATTTTTTATGCGCGTAGACTCCGCTTTCTCCCCGTTTCCTGATTATGACAGTCATCAAAAACTGTCAAAGGTTTTTGCTAAACTACCTTCTGAATTGCAGCGACGGATTTATCCTAAGCTTGAGGCCATTAGGAAGCTACCTAATCCCATTTTGGGCCTACAAAACGAGGTAGAATCCTTGCTTGGACCCACTGAAACTGAGCAGATAATAAACAAATATGCGCAGTTAGATATGCCAAATCTTGGCCCCATAGAAATACTGAGGGAATTACGGAAACATTGGTATAAAACCAACATTTCTGACCATGAGGCTAAGGTTGTTTTTATTAACAATCTTCCCCAAACATTAAAACTCTTTGCCAGACAGCTCCCCAACACTCTCTCTATAGATGACTTATCTGAGAGATGTGAGTTAGAATATAGGGTTTTGGAACCCAAAGTGAATCCATCATCCTTTTCTTCACCCCCGCAAGATGATAGAATCTCCTCCTTAGAGAGAACAGTGGCGAACATGGCCAAAGTTCTAGAAGGATTGGCCATTACCAAATCGGAGATAAATCATGTGAATGCTCGACCAAAATTCGTTTCCAAGTCAAATTATAATGGTAGGCGGCGATCGAGATCTCCGCAATCATTTAATAAATATGCTCCAAAGAACTGGTGTTATAACCACCAGAAGTTTTTTATGCTTGCCAAGTTTGTCTTTGTCGTTCCGAAGAATTTCCGAATGAGTGTCAATTTCCACAGCTGACGGAAAGGACAACAGACCGCAGGTACAAGGGTGCATCA
>JAQBSW010011061.1:0-21604 GCA_029291075.1 Eudiplozoon nipponicum | reverse complement strand
GTAAAAGAAAATCTCTGACAGTATTTAGTCTTCGCTAGCCTCCCTCGATTACATTAATTTCATGTTATATTTAATTTTTTCATAATCAACCAAACCAATTAGAATAGCTAATCTAAGTAAACATGAAAACCTTTAATGATACAAAATCCTTCTTATATTAGTGTAGTTACCATTTAATTTAGTTTGATAATCTTTAAATTCCAAATGTTGCCAGTTTCACAACAATAATATTGAGAATGCAATAAATCAACTTTTTTGCATATAGAATTAAAAAAAGTGAGAATTTTTATCAATTAAACAGGATGTAATGAAAGCGATTCTTTTATATTATTGTTTGTTTATACTTGGTATTTCTAGATTACTTAAATCAGCGAAATTTAATGTTTATAAAATGTAATCATCAATGGCTAATTTAACAACTTGGTACGATTTCATTCATAATGTGCTTCCCTGAACAAAATGATTCATTATCTAGGAAATTTTGCGTAACAGCAACATTTACGAATTCGGTTTGCAGCAGTTTAAAACTCTGCATAGTTTGCTTTATACACATTATTCAAATATAACGAACTTAGTTTAACAGCATGAAGCTAAATAAGGAAATCGGAAAAGATTTGTTCACGAACGATTTCAGGAAAACTAATTGTGGACGGTTTCAGAGTAACCGGACAAGTGAGAACCTGTCAATCAATAGTCAACACAATCTGTGCACCTGAGAATTAAAAGGAATCAATGTTACACAGATTATCGTGTGCTATTATTTATCTCGCAACAGCAAGTTGATTATTAAAAATCACGACAGTTTATGTATCGCGGACAAAGAGCAAATTATGCAAAATTATCGAATATTATTTTTGCGAAAGTGTGTAAAGCATAATTACCTGATCTGGGTTGTGAGTGACACGGAATAGGTCCAAGTTGCTAACTTTCTTGGAAATATTTCGGGTACTTATATCGGTACCCTCCATTACTGCATAGTTCGTCACAAGTTTTAGAAACAAATGAATACAGAAAACGTGATATTTTTGTTATCCATTTCAATTACTAACTGGTTATTTTCATATTAGCTAACTGACGTTTCACTAGACAGGCGCGTGACGATTACGATTGTTTTTACATAACCGCTGCGTACAGTAAACTAAGTGAAACAACAATGGTAGAATTTAATTAACCCTTTACATCTGTTAGATTATTTATACCTAGCACGTGAAACGATGTTATTGATAATGTCAATGTAGTTTACGTTTGGGAGCTAAACAAATTTAAATATATCCATAATAACGTCGTACCACAGAAATTGATTAACATTAAAGACAGAAACACAATGCAAGATCTTGGTGGTGATAACAATCTTTTTAATAAAGTTTCCGAGCTTGATATAAACACCGATCTCATTTTATTTAAATATTTATACAACATAACAAAACTACCTTCAGTCACACGCACGGATGCATTTCTAACTTTCATGTTCACTGTTGTCGTGCTCAGATATTGATCATGAAAGACCTTATTTCTGTCAGATACAGAAATTTTTCTTTCTGATTTCTTCTCGGGCATTTCAAAAAATATATATATATATTCAAACAAAATAAAAATAAATTTAGAAGAGTCTTAAATTGAGGGAAAACCAATCCATTGCGTGCCTCACCTGCAGTTCAGGCTCAACATACGAATACGCCTTTTATGCTTTAATCATTCAGGTTGCAGTCTGTCCCTCCCTTAGTTTCATATATTAATTAGTTATTTATGCTATTGCATTTTTTATTTTTTCAGGAGTCATGTCTAGAGCAAATCCGTAGGAGGTTTCAAATAAAAGGTTGTACAATTGCAGACGTGTATACACAATTTTATTTAAAACAATCGTTTACGCACTTTCTTTAAATCAAGTTTGCAAGCTTGATATAAACACCAATCCCATTGTATTTAACCAGTCCAACAGTAAAGCGCTAACATTGCAACGTTCTTTCATTAAATTAATTAGACGTCTAACCAATCGGACCACATAAGTTGATTTGCAACTTACGCATATTTATTGGTAAATATTATTGCATGTCCACATTAAGTGCTTTTTCTTTTTAACTGATGGTATTGGCAACTGTGTTACCTTAAATAAAACGCGTGGTCTTGCTGCTTTAAATGTATGTGTTAATGCCACATCAACTTTCATCTACATTTTGTGTGAAGCAGCGCCATCCCAAATGGCATTTCTAGTTAAATTCCTTTCTTCTCTTGTCCTACGCACGTCTTTTTTTGTTTGGATTTTTCTTTTTAACAATTGACTCATTCAGTTTTCTAGGGTATCCCCTATAAATTAAAACGTTGTTTGCTTCGATATATTGAGTATCTTTTGAATCTGGAATATCCAGTCTGTCATTTTTTGAAAAAGATACGCAAACTGTTGAAAATTTGTATTGAAATGGTACAAACTGCTATAAATAAAATACTGTACAAACAAGGTTGGTTTATGGTTAACTGACTGACGGTAGTTTTGCTATGTTGTTTGACAACAAGCTAATTTCAATTGGATTGGCGTTTACTTCAAGCTCGCAAATTTTCTTTAAAGATTTGCTCTATTTAATTTACCATTATCATATACCTTTAGTACTACATTCAATAAAGACAGAAAATTGTCCTTCCCGGGCTCAGACGTAAAAATTATATTCTGATGTGCTTTATTGGTGCTTTAAAGCAGTATTTATGTTTGCAAACTGTGTATAAATACAAAGAAAGTATGATCAGCATATCGTACTTGTTTTTCGCATTTACCTATGTCAAACTTTATTGATGTGATCTCAAGATGGCCAAAGAGAATCATAGCTAACACTGGAGATAGGCTTTCTCACATTACCACAGCATCTACCTGTTTATGAAAACTTCCATTAAAACAAATGTATATATCTTTCGCACACAGTTGAATAGGCTTGAGTTGAGTATTATATGGAACCGGATATTGTAGAATGTATTGTGAAACGCTAGAAAAATACTACCAATAATTTCTTCATTTGGAGCATTTTTAGAAAGGACATCACATTAAAAGCACCATAATCCTGTTTTTAACATTTTTGTTTAGAAATCGGCCAACACACCCAAATGAAATGGCAATCAAATAATTACATTGCAGTTTACGTAATGGTCCAATTATGCGAACTCCCAATTTAACTAATGCATTTTTATAATAATTGACCATTGATAATATTGGTTCCACAGAACAACCGTTTTGTATTTCTTGATAGTCCGTACATATTAAGAATAGAAGAAACAACTGGTCTGAGCTTATGTGCAACAACCTTATCAATTAAGTAGGCCTCAGTTTAGACTTCTATTTCATTTAATGTCTTCCGCTCAAATGAATCTATTTTGTCTTACGTACACTCCAGACATAAGAAATTTTTTATTGTCACTCAAAACTTTCTTCGTATTTTGCAAATAATCTGACTTCGCCATTAAAACTTAAACTCCTTATATAATTAAGCAATTATTGATTGTGCGAGTGGCGATAACAAATTTTTAAATAAAGTTTGCAAGCTTGATTTAAACTCCAATTCAATTATGTATAAAAAAGTCAGTATAAACAAGGCTAAATCAATTACTCCAGTAGACCGTTTTTGACCTAAATGGAAACAATTCAAGTAAAATCCAGAATTTGGTCGCGGGTAGGGCTCGAACTGGATATCGTTTGCTTCGGAGTCCATGATTATATTTCCTGCGCCACCCGCGTCACAAGTTAGAAGCAATTTAAATTTACACACGATCTTACGTTTCTTGTTAGCCTTTCTTATAAATGGGTATATTTGAAACGTCTTAAGACCAGTGGGGCAAGATTTCATAGTCTCCGAAGCAGATGTGCTCAGTTTCGAGCCATGTCCGTGGCAAAATCGCGTAAATTAATTACAGAATTGCTAACAAGGGCGAAACCAATATACTAAATTAATTGCGTTTGCTAGATTACACAATGCTTAGTTTTACTAACAAAATTACAAATAATGGGATTGGTGTTTACCTCAAGATCGGAAACAAGATTAATATTATTGCATGACTGTGCTAATCGATTGCGTAAAAGCTGCAGTGATGTATGCTTCCTAGGTGAGAAATCATTTTTATTACAAGAGTTGATTAGCACTTGCCGCACGAGCTTACTTAAGATGAAATTACACCATGTTGGTATATTTTGCAAAGCCAAACACATTTGGAAAATACAAAATCACGTAAACAATTGTAGCCTTAAATTATGATATATAACCAAAGTATAAATGCCAAACAGAAAAATAAAGAATGAATTTCAACCATTTTATATTTTTTATGAGTCAAAATTCTTCTAAAGTCGAACAACATCGTGTCGTCGGCATTATCAATATTTATTTGAAATCCATTAATAATTAATATTTATAGACTATCTATCCCATTAAGAAATTGAAAATATTGGCTTAAAAGTCAATACGAGTGCTGTGGCAAAATGGCTTGATCAATAAAAGAAAACCCACATGCACATTAGACGGCCAGCCAAATTCTTGAATAACCAAGATGAATCCAAACGACAGAACTATTTTTAAACGCTTCAATTTGGCGTGTATAAAATGGGCATGAGTAACAAGCCAATAAATATACAGAAACTCAAGGCTTGAAATATTTTGCTTAATGAAATATTTACTTAATCGTCGCAAATGGAAAAAAATCATAACTTAACAGATTTTAAAATGGAAACCGGAAAAATAGTTGATTATATCTGCGGCGTAACTAAAACTTCATGAGTATTAATATTAGTATTATTTTGGTGCAACGAATGCAGTAACAAATAAAATTTTTCTAATACACGCACATGTAAAAATTTAAGCATGCTTATTACTTAAGGCAGACCCGAGCAACTAAAAATAATTATAGACCTCGGAAAACTTTTCCAAGTCAATACACTTACATGCTGCGAGTCCCAATTTCGAAACCAGAAATATTGGAACTCGCTTATTTATCGGATGAGACCCGGTAAACGTTAGCTTCAGTGTAGACTGAACAAAAGTGTTAACTAAAATGACTTGTGCAACTGATGTCTTTATTCTATCAGAATGCCTAGAACGCATGCCAAGTTGTATTAATTGAAATGAAGTAAGACAGTCGGAATTTTTGCGACATTCGCATAATGTAACCTATAACTTGCGTTGTACGCGTTACAAATAATTGTTACATTTAGGGTTGAACGCTGTTGTTCTTTGCGTATCAACTCTAAGGAATTGTAAATTATCTTGTTATTGGCACCTTGGTCTGTTATTAAATAATCTGGTACACCAAATCATAAAACGTAGTGTAACAAGTTCGCATAGGTAATAGTTTCCGAATCTTAACTAATAAACGGTTTTACTTCGAGCCATCTCGTATGCCAATCAGTTATAGTCATGCAATATCATAAGCTACGTCCTTCAGGAAGAGCGATGATGTCAATATGAAGAAATCTGTTACCTGCGGTAGGCAGCTAAAAACGGCCAATTGCTGAATGTGTATTACGATAGACTTTACATGGATGACTAGCTTTTACTCATTTGGTAATATCTTGTCTGATGTTTGGCTACAATAAACGTTCTTGTAAAAATATTCTCGTACCGTCTAAACCAGGATGACTCAAATTATGGCATTCATCATATACCACACGACGAAATTTTCGTAAGAACCATATTTTACTGGCCAACTCTCCTTCAACGTTTTATGCGAGAAACTCCGCATCACTCAGCCTGAAAGTGATAAATAGGTCTGGATAATTTTTTTGCCATGATATGAGATCTTTGTCTGTTTCTCGTTTAGTCTGGTTGTTGTAACATGGCGATAATTTTACATTCTGATGGACTAAAGAATTTATTTCAATGCGAGATAAACCAACAGCTACCACATGAACTTTGACTCCTACGTTACTGATGCTAAAATGAAACTCACTGAGGAGGATCAACTGCCGTATTGCACTTTGCGAATAATTTTGAGAACCTTTCTGCAAAGCTTCCACTAGTAACGCATTGTCGATCTTCACGTCGAATTTATCACACAGAAGATACCTTTCAACGTAAACGCAGAAGTTGCACAGGTTAGGAGTTCTATTTCTATTGTCGAATATTCAGTTTCTGTTGTTTTCAATTTTCTTGTACAAAATGCAATAGGATGCAGATAGCCCTCGAATTCTTGTTCTGGTGTAGCTCTCATGGTCATAGATTTAACGGTAGAAAAATTTAACAGTACATTCGGCTGAAAAGTATTTAATGTGTTGTGCTGCTCAAGAACAACCTAGATACGTTCAAACATTATCTGAATGCTTGCGTCTTAACGCAAAAAAGAGGTAGATCTCGGTGATTTTAGCCGTCACAGATATATCGTGAGAAGTACTTTCAGTTTTGCTATTATAAGGATGAAAGCTTAATAAGAGTCCTACATGTCAAGAAATTGGCACAGATCTTCAGCGATCGTCGGTGTTGGAGATTTTCTGATAGTCTCAACTTTGCTTTCTAGGTTATTTATATAGCCTGATAGAGTAACCGAGGATCTTCACTAGTTTCAATAACAATACACGATTTTCCATGCCTATAGCAAGACTGAAGGATAAATACGAGCAAGCTCCTCTTAAATATCTTCTAAAATTTGTTTATAGATAACAGACACAATGATTATATCGTCAACGTAAGAATGGATGCGGAGCAGTTTCTCTAATATCCGTTCATAAACAAAATAAATGGCTACGTTTCATTGCATAAACAAAAGTACTTGTGCGTATACTCTTATAATCTAAAATGAATTATGAAAATTGTCTTTGCTATGCTCTCTTTATCTAACGGTATCTGATGGTATGCTGATTTAAGGTTGAGAACTGCGATTCATCACGATGGGTGAATTCATCGATGATAATTTTGCATTGTTTATCGTATATCCGTCAGGGCACGATAATCATTGAATATTCTCTAATCACCAACCTGTAGCTTGACTCACATGTGTAAAAGTGATGGTCATGGCTTAGAACTAGGACGAATAATACAAGTCCTCAAGCATCTTATCAAAATGGCCTTGGCAGCCTGTAAGTTTTATAGGACTTAGGATCAAGCTTCGAAAAAGGCCGGTGGGCCTTTAGTTGACATATGATGCCGCGTGATCATTAAAATTTAAATGATTGAATATGGTAATCGTTTGTTCATTATCTTCGAAGACTTGTGGACTATTTTGGGTACTCTTGGAAGATTGGATTCGAACGAGCCATTACTCCTGAGTGAAAAATACTAGACGATTGTCGCTGCTACAATTAATTTTCTTATAGCTGTCACTTATCAGTCCATACTTTTCCAGAAAGTTTAAGTCTATTATATATATATATATATATATATATATATACATGCATAGTTTTGTTGACAATGCGATGGGGAACCGGGACGCAGCGTGTGGTATGATGATCACCGCTGAATGTATGGTCATTGCGATGACAGGGGGACCAACGCGTGCGATGCGATGGGAGGCGAAACTGTTCAAGCTATGTTTCCGAATTATTTATATGAGATGAGACATTAAATGTGTTAACTCTCACTGAACGTTCTTCAACTCTGTTGCCTGTGGGTCATAAGGAATTACTGAACTCTGTGATAAACCTAAAATATATATACTTGAGGCCTGACACATTTTAAAATCAATTGCGCATGAAAATGTAAGTGGTTAGATTTGAGACAACCGTTAAGTACAGAAAACCATCGGCAGACAAAATTTGAAACGCTTATTGCATTAAACGCTGTAATTTCAGATATTTTAAACATGATCGAACATTAAATTGTACCTGAAAACGAAAGCAATTAAGAACTAAATCTAAAGCAACTGTTTTTAAATTCTTTAAAATAATTTTGCGAGCTTGAAATAAGCACCAATCCCGTTGTATTTAATCAGTCGTCGAATAACATAACAAAACTACCGTCAGTCACACGTAGTGACGCGTTTCGACCTTCCATGATAATCAATAGAGTACGACGGCAAACTGACTAGCGAGGATCAAACCGCATTGCATATATACGGAAAGCAAAATTAGATATGCGGCTCTCACATATAGTAGTCTCGCATACATTTTACGTGACTGGAAATGTCGGCTGCACAATTTCTATGCAGTCACGAACATTAACTGTTTGCAGCTCCCCATATATATATATATGTATATATATATATATATATATATATATATATATATATATATATATATTTGGGTAATATTTTTTTTTAAATCATTGATTGCGCTGGTGATGGTAATATTTTTTTAGATAAAGTTTAAGAACTTGAAATAAATACCAATCACTTTATATTTAACCAACCGTTGAACAACGCAAAACTACCTTTAGACCTGTATACAAAATGCAATAACAATGTTTACATCAGGATGTCGCGCTATTGCTTGTTTTATATGCGTGTTATAAAGTTCCCCCTAAGAAACTCCACAATAAAATACTCCGACTCTTCACACCAGCGCAAAATTAAATAAATAAGTAACTCACTCAAACGAAAAATACTGTTCTAGAATAATTACATAACAAAAATGAACTCTACGCATAATTTAGCAAAGGGAGCACTAACAAACTTAACAGTCAAACCAAAATTCTAGTTCTATAAATGTAAAAATCAAAATATACCTAAGAAGAACCTTAGAAAGAATGCGTCCGTTGGAGGCCATGCGGCATATATATTAATAAAAATTACTAAAAAGTAAGCATATCCATTAAATTTATTATCGTGAAACATTTAGATTATGATAAACGATGAATAACTTCAATTGGTCATTGAATATACTTCGTTTTTTACCAGAACGAATAAAAGATTTTTGCAATTGTATTGCGATCTTTGCGCAAGTGATGTTTGAGGTTTGATGTTAAGTGTAATTATTGTGAAAATAACCTTATTCGAATTTTTCGCTATTTTGAAATATAAATTAATTAAAAAATAAACTTAACTTGGTCAATGAAAAGTAATTTCTTTTACTAATGATTGCTGATATATTACGGGTAATAATAATGGATTATCTCTCTCTCTCTCTATACATATATATGTTGCCACCCACATAATCAAATGAAAAACTAGAATATATATATATATATATATATATATATATATATATATATATATATATAGAAATCGGGAGAAATATAGTTTAATATAAAAATAATGCATTATAGAATAGAAGTTTAACATTAAACTCATATGCATTTCTTTAAATATTCCATAGTAATACAAATAAACATATATAGGACGACAAATATGATCATGAAGTATTGGGTAAAAATTTAGAAAGGAAGTGTTAGAAACTTCAAAACTTTTGTTACACCAAAATTCTCTGATAAAATCACAGTACTAATATGCTTTAAGTTTTTGGATGTTGACTTAGCAGCCAATCTTTTTTATTTGTTTAAGTCATATTTACATTAGTTGAGTTTTGTTTGATTTTGCTGAGTATTATAAAGGCCAAGTGAGCAAATAACTGAGTAAATAATTAAGAAAAGCAATTATGGCTAGAAAGTGTTTAACTGAGACGTTAGTGCACCAACTGCTAAGTTCAATAACATAAAATGGATATGCTACTATTCGTAGCCTGATAGATAAGGAGACAAATGTTCTGGCTTTTACGTTACAAGACCGAAAACACATTGAAATGAGATGTTGAGATTTTGTGACCATTTTGTACTGCTTTTATCATACTGCAGATATATTTAGAACGTATACATTAACCAATAATAATATAATTAATCGCATTAAGTGAAAAGTGTGACTTAGAATATTTGTTAGATTGCATTGGCAACATATGTATATAAAAAAATATCCAATTTTCTGTGAAACGGGCTGTTTTGACAAAAATAAATATTTTATTAGAAATGAAATCTACCAGCTACTTTTTTGACACCGCAGGCAATGATTTTATATTTTACTGGCACCTAAATCTGCCATTAAAGATTCTTATATTTGCGACGTATTCCAAAGAGAATTATTTAACGCAAAAAATGATTCATTAAATCGAAGTATTTAAATTATGCGCGACTGTGTGTTGCACAATTTCGTGAAAATTGCATGGATGTACATGGTTAGTGTCTTCCAAGTGAGTAGAAATTTTTACAGCCCGCCAGACATATTGATCCAGTTTGTAATACTTAAATTCCTTATAATTAATTATTGTAAATCGTAGTCATAGACAGGAATGACGGCAAGCAATAGAAGAACAGAGAAAACAACTCAGATCGGCGTAAACAAAATAACATCTTCATTTCATGTGCGAAACGCGACCAATTATTTCACGCAATCCCAAATAAAATTTTTCAGCTTACGAAGAAAGTAGAATAATAAATAAAATAAGTAGGCAAAATTCATGTAATAAGCAATTTTGTTTGTGTCAATCCGTCATAGAATTTGTTACAACTACGGCCATTGGCAAGTATTGACACTTACTTTACTTTTTTTTTACTTTACTGCGGCTGACTCCTTTTGGAGGATAAGCCGGCTCCACATTTCATGGAGCTTCTTGGGAATTTGGTACAAGTGGTGTCCCCTCACCACTCGGCTTTTTGATCGAGGACGCACCTCTAGCCTTTGCACATCCAAGTGCAGTCTGCAAGGCAGCAGTAAGTTGCATGGTTGCCGGTGGCTGCTGAGAGCTCATTCGCCATTTGGAAGTACGGGGTACTGTCCAGGAGTCCATGTAATCCTGTGGCTGTTGAACCCTTTTGTCGCGGGGAACATACGCCGAGTCATGGTGCCGTCGTCGGGCTCATGTGGTATTTTATAGGAGATCCGATTGCCGGTCGGAAATCCACCACGCCCTGGTGACACCACCGCCATATCCCCGTTAGCCCATGTACGATCGGCCATCGAAACATGGTTGACACCGTCGTACCACGTTTAGGAGGGGATGGACTTTACGACACGTTCAAGTCTCGATCAAAAACTGGCAGAAAATAATCAAATTGCAACAGGTTTCTCATCATACGTAGTTCTGCGTCTACTCTACTTGTATGGAATCTTGACTGCACAATTTCTATGAAGTCACAAACAAAACTTCGTTGGACATTTTCCTGCATGTGCATAAATTCTTACTTTTTTTGCCTTTTGTATGCACTTTTGTTTGATCTTAGTTAGTAAATTTGCATTCATGCATTGATAATGAGCCAATTTAGTTCGAACCGCATTAGTAGATACAACTAGCAGTAGTTTTACTGCTTCGCGACTAGCCGAATAAAATATGACTTTGACTTGTAGAAATTTCGTAAACTTTATTCAAATAATTTTTATTAACACCGGCGAAATCATGAATCGATTTCCATGCCTTCTACATAAATTGCGTTTGACTCTCATTGGTGAGTTAGTCATTGAGCCATTATAAGGATAACGGAAGTACGGAACGCGTCAGTAATTGCAATTGATTATAGATCTTCAATATGATTTTTGGTTCATTAATCAGAGATTGGGGTTAATCTGAATTCCGCAAACTTTAATCTTATAAATATGACACCACGTTAAATAGGTAATATTGTAAAATTGCTGCACAAATGCATCTGGCTGTCTGGTAGTGTGCTGTTTAGAAGAAATAACCTTCAAACCGCAATTGAATTGATCATTAAATCAGCACAGAAAACGAATTCGTCATGTAGTCAACATTTCGAATCCTAAGTTGGTATTCAGTGCTTTAATTTGTTCGTGGCTGTGCAAATTAAAAACGCACCAGGATAAGAAGAAAGTAACATTTTATTCAAAAAGCAATAAGGAAAAATGGCTTCAGGTTCAGATTTTACTTTTAAAAATAAATAATTGATAGTGTGACATATCAAAAGCGTGAAGCCGACATTTTACTTGAATAAAAGCAAACACAAATCAACGAATAACTGCAGTCAGAAAATAAGAAGCAGTGTAAGAATTGACTGTTAAAAAGGAGAAGAAATATGTCAGTAAGACAACAACAAAACAAACAACCAGTGCAAAATGTTTAATCTATCTGTCTTCGTAATCTAATATACTTTTTCCAGAATTTTCAAGAGCTCTTTTTAATTTAATACGAAGCGACTATAGAGGAATATAATGAATCACCAAAATAAACACCGAAACCGTTTTCGTTTCTAACCCATTTCATTCACTTTGCTAGACAAAACTTGACATTCTAATTCCTTTTATATCCAATATTTTTTTTAAATTCTCATAATTAATATTTTTCCAATACATGCGAAATTAACTAGCAAAAAATTCTTAAGCTAAATATGTTCGAATTATTTGAAATATCGGTAGACAAATAAGGATGCAAATATGCTGTTCAATTCTGAACAATTAAACAAGGATTAAATATTGTCCTTCGAAAAGTTTATCACAAAATACATAGAGAAAATCACGAACAAATAAATAACAAGCACGAACTAGAATTCGCGTAGCGTGTTGCAAATTCCTATTAATTAAGCAGATTT
The DNA here is from genome assembly GCA_029291075.1 of Eudiplozoon nipponicum. Classification (NCBI taxonomy): domain Eukaryota; kingdom Metazoa; phylum Platyhelminthes; class Monogenea; order Mazocraeidea; family Diplozoidae; genus Eudiplozoon; species Eudiplozoon nipponicum. The sequence continues at coordinate 9,182 of JAQBSW010011061.1, read as the reverse complement.
TTTATTATTCTCAAAAATGGTACTCAGATATACGCTGGTTACTTTGTTAGATTATCAATTTTTTCCGTATGTCTTTAAGTACAGACGGCAAACACTTATAAATTTCTTAATTAGGCCTGAATTTCATGTTTCTGTCCATCAATCTTTCAGAATGAACATTCATTGATTAAGAACTTTAGGCGATATCACGAAATTAAAGCAAAATTTGTTGCAATAACTGAGGTTAGATCCGCTAGTCTACGTAGAAAACTTCCATATTCACACAAATGCATATGTATATATATATATATATATATATATATATATATATATAATTAAATATAAAGAGAAAACTTTTCAGTTTATATGTTGTCGATAATAATGAAAAATTTAAAAGAATAACAAAGGCATTCCTCTGCGAGATCGTTTTCGTTCTTATATCACATTGTGGCATTCAAAAACGCCGCAGTCGAGATTCAAAACGGAATAAATGTATCAGCTTTTGCAACTCATCCGCTGTGCCACTAAAGCCACATATTGATGCACAATTAGCAATTATAGGCCAACCACATGATTTTACTCAGACTTCCTGTACCTGGAAACCCATGGGTGTCTCTTAAGAACTAAAGTCCCATCTAGCCAACCCAATTAATCCCTTTTAGATCAGATACTGTGCCATTAAACCGTCATCACAGCAGTTGATAATTTCTTATATAATTAAATAGTTCATGAATTACGCGGCTTCGTTGACATATATTTGTGTACTATTGCGTCAGAAATTGCCCAACAATATAAGAGATCAACATCGAACACTTCAACCTCTGCGCTGTTACCTCAGGGACAAAATAAATCTCATAAACAATGCGAAATACCATTCGTACACGAAATAGTTGATAAAGCGAACACCCGGTCAAAACTCAATCCATACATACAAGAATAAACGGATTCTAAGCATCACTTTGTAATTCAACAAGTATAACCTCTACGCGCACACATTCACAAATCAGCCCGTAATGACCCAACAACAAGAAATAGATGTACCAATGAAAATCAAACAAGTTCTCGCTCATTTAATTAGATAGAACTCCAGAATGTTTATAAATGAGAGAAAGAAACTTTCTATTTCCATTCTCCAGAAATAAACCGTTATTATCCAATATGTTATTTTAATTTGTTTTAAAATAATATATATACATATTATCAGTATAAACCAAATATTGAACAACGTACCAAAGGAAATGCATGAATTTGACCGGTCTTGTCCTTATTTAGAACTAGCGAAATATTGTCTATAATTTGCCAGGACTTAGGCTCGAACCGAGGCACATTTGCTAGGGCGTCGTCCAGTCATCCATTACGACATTCTTGGCACACGCTTTGCAAAATTTTAATATATGTACAATCTTAGGCTTTCGTTTTAGTCCTTTCTAACATTTCTTAAGATCTGAATTTCTAACAAGCCACTCCAGATCTTTCCTTTAAAAACATACGCCACGCGACCTTTGTGACGTATATTGGTTTTTAGCTGAATTCCCTAATATATATATATATATATATATATGCTGTCATTTTAAACTAAACGTTGCACGCTGTAACCAAAGTAGTTCATCAAGTAGGCCACTACTTAATTTATTAGAAAATCGAGAAATACTTTCGAGAAATATTCACAACCACAGTTAGAATATAAAAACTTTAATTGGTATATATCAGCAAATTGGATTAGATGTGTGGCATGAGTAGCTCGTCGGAAGGAGGGCAACATTGTCAAGCAAATATGCCCTGAATGAATTCTCGATTGCAGCACATTCCGGATTTGTATGACAAAGAATATTTCGGCGTCGCGTTGTGCTTAGATTATGACTGCTCGTTCCCGCAGTCGCCTTTAAAACATGTTCAATAGACACATAATTTGTATCACAGAAAGCACAACAAAAAAAACAACACACAATTAACTCTCTTCTTCGGCACTTCATCTTCTTTTAAACATTAATATACTTATAATTAACTAATTCTAGTCTCTTTAACAAATACACACGCATACGTATGCATCCGCATAACTCCATTCAGATATATACCACTGTATTCCGCAAAGTTTCGATATATACATCTCAAGTTACATTAATTTAAATGGAGTATCGAGTAAACACTGTTACAAAGTCAATTGGCCTACTACATTTAGAAGAATAATTTAGTTTTGTAAATCATACTACGATTGCATTCAAATATATTCAACATCTCACGAAATCCACCTAAATTGATGCATGACAAACAATGCTACAAAAATAGGTAAGCTTTAAAAATTTCACTAAATTGTTAAGTTGCGTGATCTAGCTATTCAACGTTTCTTATTGCATATCCAGACTCTTATCAAATTACAGCTATTTTAATCAATATTTTAATTAATTTCGACCGGTTAGATAAGTAAGGTTGTTGATCTTGATATAATTATCAATCCAGCGAAATATATACAAATACATATAGATTTGTCAGTATAAACTAGGCTTTGTGTAATGGAAAAAAACGAGATTCATATAGTATGGCGAATTAATCCTCATTAGGAGCATTTCAAATACAGTCTATAATTTTTCCTGTACTATGTAATGCTTAGTCTTTGTTAAATATATATATACATATGATAGGATTGATGTTTATCTCAAGATCGCAACTTTTATTTGAAGTTTTTTTCACTGCCCGTGCATTCAATAACTATTTAATTATATAGATGTAGTTGGTGTTCGTTTACAAAAACTAACTAACAAATTCAGGCGTAAGTTGAAATGGCTATCCGCGAATAAAATTAAAAACCGTAAGCTGACCCGAATACGTTCCAGTAACAAAAGGAACTGAAAGAGGATAGGCTAAATTGGATAACTAAAAGGCCACATGCCAAAAATAACATTTCTTATCTAATTTTAGAAAAATTATAAGGCATTTTCGCAAAATAAAATAAAAGTGAAATGAAACCCCATTACAAAGAGAAAGTAAATTTTTAAAAACATGAAGTTTCAATTATAATTTTCAATATATTAGCTGTTCTAACCCTTTTTTAAATTTTAACTTCGAATATTTAATTTCTCGGATTTATCCGGTTTTTATTTTCTTCTAATGGATAATGCCTCAATTAAAATTTTGCTCATAAATGTTTCAACCACTGATACATTCATTCTATAAGTCCTTGATTTTTTTAAAATGAATCCTTTATTAACCTGGTGATTACATTGCCGTTATAAATGGATATATGTTTACAGTTTTTAAAATATATCTTGTGGCCAGGTTCATTTGATCAACTAACTAGGTCAGATTTCTGGGTGTAACCATATTTACAGCTTGCGTTTTTTTCTCCTTCTTCTAACCTTAATTGGGCGCATCGTTTCCTCTACATTCCTTATATTACAACCTTGGCAAGTTTTTCATAAACATTTGAATCGTTCAGAGGTTTCATCTTTTCTTTTGGATTTGGTAGTGCATTGCCTAAGATGACAGTTTTTTACTAGGTTTTGATCCTGATATAAGCCTCTTTTCCTCTATGTACATACATTTTTCAGTACAAACTAAGCATTTTCGAATGTTGCAAAGGCAATGCAATACAGTTCTAATATAATGTTATGTTATTTACAATCTTTTTTTCTATTCAATTTTCAATCTGGTATTACCAAGGTCCTACGGTAAACCTGAGGATTCTCTTGCTTTACATGAATCGAATCAGTCGAAATTCCTTATTGCTCATTCCATTGTCTTATCATTCAATTCGTATGGGTATCCATTCTGCTCAAATATATCCTTAAGTTTTATCATTTAAACGTTTCTATATTTCAAATCAGTTATTATAAGACTTCTCAATATCGCACATTTCATAATGCCCATTTTCATAACGTATGGAAGCTTTTAAAAAAATTAATCAATATACACGAAAAATTATTTTTCCTGTTCATATCAATTCCTAATATCCATCAATTCCGCCAACAATTTAACATCAAGGAATGATAACTTTGCCCTCGTTTCCTTTTCGAAAGTAAATTTTAGATCATCTATATAATTTACTAAAGTAAATAATTTCATCAATTCATTATCACACTTTTGCCAAACTATGAAATCATCACCAAGGAATCTTACAAACAATTTTGGTCTAAGAGGTGTTCTATCTAAGAGTGTTTTCAAGATTTAATGTATATATTAGCAACCGGAACAGACAAGGGTTTCCTCATTGGTACAATTCCCGCTTGTTTATGATATTCCTTTCCAATTGTAAAATATGTCGACGACATGCATACATTTAACATTTCAAGCACACTTTGCAGAGTTATATGGCCTTCATCTTAAACCTGGGGTATTCAGTTAGGAGCGGTTTAAACCGCTCCAAAACTGCCGGCGCAAGGACATCTGTGTTCATAGATAGAAAATCTAAGCTGGCTAAACTGTCACTTTCAACCTACTTATAGTTCTTGACTACATCTAAGAAATGATAGGTGTTCAAAAATGTATGTTCTTTAAAAAAAGGAATAATGCCTCATTCTATAACAAATAAATTTGGATACTTTAAAAGTAGGCGAATTTTGGGCATTTAAAATCATCCTTCGTGGTTTTCCTTCCTAATGCACTTTTACTAATCCATACGTCCTAGTTTGGATTTTATCTCTTTGTACACGTGAGTCATCATGTGTTTTATCCAATTCTTTTGATCAAAACATTTTATATATCAAGGTCTTAACCTTATACTTTAACTTTTACGTTGGGCTCATATTTATCTTCTTAAAAACCTCTTTAATGTTCAGTTGTTTATGCCCCTTTTCCTCGTACATTGACCAGTTAATTAAAACAGCGGCTCCACATTTGTCAGCTTTTAAAGCTAGCAAATTATTAGCTATTAATTAGTACCTCAAGCGTAACAATATATGGTCAGGTTTAAACTTATCTTCTTTATGATTATCTACCTAAAGGGCTTTCCCCAATTCTAAGTTGGTTTTCCTATTTCTGGAAGATGCATGGCAGTATTTACAACTCAAATATGACCAGTAGATTAAAGAAAAGATTAATTAATTCGGTACTAGGTGCGCAAAACCTAATACAAAATTGGATATATATTAGATTTCCGCCACAAACAGTATCTGATCTGTACAGCTTCTGCAATAATCTCATACTTAAGCGAGCAAACCATAGGACTGGCAATATTTAGGCCACGATTGTGCATCTCTAATTGTTCTTTATTAAGATGCACTGAAGACAAATTTACAACCCGTTTTGAAGAAATATCAATTTCCCTAGGTTTAGGTATTCTTATTCCTAAGCGTTATAGCATTCTATCATGCCTAGAGCTAATCTTTCTCCATTCTTTACAACTCGCTTCATCACTAATCTCTTCTTGGCAATTAAAATCATTCACCTGCAAATGACAAAGCAACTAATGTCTTCGCTTAATCTTCTTTCAAATTAAATCATATTTACGCTCAACATAGCATTTAACTAACTTTTTCGTTTAAACCTAGCGAAAAACATGCTAAATTGCCTAGCTAGCATAATAGGTATGGTAAACTTTTAAAATTAGAAATAATATTCCATTTTAAACAAATTTTAAGGAACTTCGTATGAGATACACGTTTAATTATTTGCACCTTATTCCATTTGTAGGTGTTGCAGAGAACTAATATATATGCAATTATGTATTATTTGTTGCACACCTAGTATAAATTAGTTCAAATAATACCCGTCGGATAATAGAGAGACAACATGAAAGGAAGGTAACTGCACTATTGCTGGTATACACATTCGTAAAGGAGATTGTACCGTCAAATTGCTCCACATTATTTACCAAAATATATTGTTGGTATAGGGCATAATACCGGGTCCCCACTAATTAGTCTCCAGTAAGCACAAAACGAATGTGAACATTCGATTATATCTTCAGATTATGCTGACTTTGGTTTATCCTTCGGGTCCTGATTAAACTAATTTGTTACTAGGTGCGCAAAACCTAATACAAAATGGATATCATTTGACCGTTTTATTTTTATTTGAATGGTAAAGCACGTTTTGGCAGCACAGCTTCTTTGAGTGCTAGAATTATTTTTTATTGTCACAGAAATTTCTTTGCGTTGTTCTTACATTTCGAATGATCGTTCTTGCAGTCATCCTCATACGTGACCGGGTTCGAGCCCTATCCGTAGCAAACTTTAGACAGTACGTGAGGATGAATTTCCTTTTCTACAATATACAATTCTTAGCTTACACTGACAAGTATATGTAAATAATGGAACAGGTGTTTATATCAAGGTCGCAACTTTTATTTAATTAATTGTTATCACCGCCCGCGCAACCAATGCTCATTTAAATATATAAATGTTAAATTCAATACCACGTCCCCAATAACAGATTGCGGTGGTTAGTTGGATCTTTGGTTCTAAATGTATGCTATATAGGCTCCACCCAATGGAAAAGGCTGACCCAGAAACATTAGTTAGTATGTAACATTTAAATTGTCCTTAGTATGCGGTGGGGTGACTCAGTGGTTAGATCAACGAATTCCGAAGCAGACGTGCCAAGATTGGAGCCCTGTCTGCGGAAATTCTTAGCAGTACGTAGTGAGTTCCCAATAAGGACAAAAACGGTCTACTGGGTGAATTTCCTTTATTACGTTATACAGTTGACAGCATATACTGACAAATTTATGCACAAAATGGTCCAGGTGTTCATATCAAGGTCGTAACCTAGATTTAATTAATTCTCAGAGCTCGTCAATATCCCCACAAATAGTAACAAAGAATGCCTAATAACACGTAACTTTTATCTAGAAGAATATAAAGTTACAAATCTGAATAGAGTTTTGTAGATGCATAGGTATGTATGTATATTTGTTAAAGGAACGCTAGAATTGATTAATTGTAAGTTTTATCAACGTTTATAAGAAGATGGGGTGCTGAGAAGTGAATTACTTTTGTGTTGTTCTTATAGCTTTTTGTGACTAATGAACGAGTGCTAAAAATGAATGCGGGAACGAGCAATCGATACGTATGAATGATAGTAGAAAAATAAATTTGAATACCAGATGGGTTCCAAATATGTGCAATGGCAGTCTACAAGAAGAATTCCTTTCGCAAACTTGTATAACATTTAGTTTAAACTGAAAATAAATTTGTAAACAAAATCCCGTCTTTAAATAACATTATACTACATACTCAATGCCACTTGTGAAGGTATGTAGTTTTGAAGTATATATATATATATATATATATATATATATATATATATATATATATATATATATATATATATAATTAGAGCATTAATGCAGAAGTTGATTAGACGTATCTATGTTTCTTTAAATCTTAATCATTATATATGTTAACAAATGCGTTTTACCTAATGGGTTGGTTTGGAAAACTCTCCTTTTGTGGTCAGAAAAGCTGCGGCAAGATGAAATCAAGTTCATTTATCCCCCAATCGTCCGTTGTACGTATGTAAAACATCTCAATCAAACTGTTTATTTTGAGTATATGCTTTATGTGAAAACACACTTTTGCTATATTCCACTGACAAAATTAAATGATCATTGGTTTCGCAGGTGGTGATAACAATTATTGAAATAAAAATGGGATCCTGATATAAAAATACATCCCATTAAATATATATATATATATATAAACTAAGAATTTGATATCGTAGAAAATGCAATTCATACGGTATACTTGTATCGTTCTTAGTAGTTAGAGTAAAGGTTTCCGAAGCAGACGTGCCCAGGTTCAAGCCTCACCGCCGAAAATTTGTGATAGTACCTGATGAGTTCCCAATATGCCATAACCATTCTACCGATTTAATTGTTTTTTCTACATGATACAAGGCCAAATTTATACGGAAATATTTATATATATATTTATAATGGGATTGGAATTTATATCAAGTTTGCAATCTTGATTTAAATAATAATCAATTAGTGTGTTATATGATGACACAAATTTTGATCATAGAAGTACATAAATTTAATAGAGAACTGATATTTACATAAATTTGGTATTCCTATTAAATATTTTAAATTTTTAAATATTTATAATCGTCACGTATACTTGTTCTCCTTTTTATACCTATACATCAATGAGTAATCGATAAATGATATTTATAATTATATATATATATATATATATATATATATATATATATATATAGCATATATATATTGTACTTTCCTAGCAAGTAAACATAAAGTGAAATTTTATCAGATGTAGAAATATTTTTGCCTAGTCTCCTCAATATCTACTTCATCGAACATATCTTTATATATAAATTGGAAAGCAAAACAAGATAGAAATATGTGAACATAGAGAGTGTAAAAATGGAAACCTATCAATTGCGTGATTTTTCGATGATGTGTTGCGCAATAGCAGACGTGTATTCACCATTTGATTTAAAACAGGCGTTTAAGTTACAATGTTCTCTCATTCGAGTAATTAACCGTCTGGTCGATCGGCCTACGTAAGTTGATGGACAACTTGCGCATGAATATCGGTAAATAATATTTCACATCGAAATTAACGGCTGTTTCTCTTTGATTGCTGGTAAAGGCAAGTGTGTTGCCCTAAATAACACATTTTCGAAACATCGCACGTATGTTCTCCAGACGTAGCATTCAAAGTAATTACTGAATTCAAAAACAAAAGTTAGCTAGCCACATACGAAGCCTTATGGATAAACAAACTGCAGTCGACTTTATGCAAGCAGAAGAAGCACGTACAAGCATTGAGCTGGAAATGGATGTGACGCACACAATTGATTGGTTACCGTTTTTCAAATTCTCTCTCTATGTTGATATATTTTTATCGTATTATAATCAAAGTTGCGGTTTTGATATGAACACTTGACCCATTAATTACTTACATATGTCAGAATAAACTAAGAATTGTATAGTGTAGAAAAGGCAATTCATCCAGTAGACTGGTTTCGTCCTTATTGGGAACTCATCATGTACTGGCCAGAATTTTCCGCGGACAGGACTCGAACCTGGGCACGTCTGCTTCGGAATCTGGTTCTCTAACCACTGAGCCATCCTGCCACACACTACACTGAACACAATTTTCAGTTATATACTAACAAATGTAACTTGGTAAGTCTATTTTTCCTTTAGGTGGAGCTCATATGGCATCCATTAAACCCAAAGTTCCAACTAACCATCCACAATCTGTCATTACTGAACAGACACAACACTACATGGGGAAGTG
>JAQBSW010011060.1:0-21607 GCA_029291075.1 Eudiplozoon nipponicum | reverse complement strand
TAATATAATCTTCAAAATTTCATCTCTAACTATTTATTTGATTTTAAAACAAATAGATTTCAAACTTAATTTTCTGTTTTACACCCCCACCCTAACCATTGGAAATATTCTAATAATACAATAGTTATAAGTAATAATTTGTCTGACGCGTGCAAAGGGTAAATTAATGTCTATTGACTGCAGTTTCATTTAGATGTACGTACATGTGTATCAAAATAAAATAATTTAACCAAGTTTTTTAGTTATGCATACACATACACATGGACATGCGTGGCGTGCGCCATTAACTGTTATTAACTTCTCTATCTTGAGTACAACCTAGTGGTTTGAATTGTAATTTAACATGTGCATTAGTCGTTCGGACTTCTGGTTTTATCACTCATGGCATGTTTTTATGACGAGTGTTTCTGAATTATGGGTCTCCCCATCTCAGTTACGTCATTTACATTGAGTGTGTTTTAAAAAAACGAATAGTTATTGCATGCAATTGATAAATTATTATTTAGCCACTCTGGTCTAAATTAGTTAGATGAAAACAACAGTTATGAAAATGCACACACACACACACAAGTGACACACGTATAACCAATGAAAGGTCAGTCTGGGGTATATAAATATTATGACTAGAGGAAATAACGCGCTTGCTTCATTTGTTTCGTGAAATGCATCTGATGAAGATCTTCGGTAATGAAGATCGAAATATCATAGAAAAAGAAAATTACTGGAACAGTGAAAGCTGCGTTAGTCAAAACGCAGATCAGGTAATTACAATTATTCCAGTTGCGCATCAAGGAAACTCTTTTAATGGCTGTAGATACTGGTAGAAATAAGATTTATTAATAAGTGTTATTTCATGGAATAAAGGTTGTGTTTTTATATTTTAAAGAATGGTGAAACTGGTAACGATAATTTATTTAAAGTACCGTGGTTGCCCTATTCTACGAAAGACTATTATCATATATATATATATATATATATATATATATATATATATATATATATATATATATATATATATCTATCTGTGTAGATATGGTGAAGGTGTAACGTGTGATGTATTTTAAAAAATTGTCTATGTGAGAAAACAATCCCAACACACGTGATTAAGCGATGGAGAATTCCCAATCAGCATCAATCAGAGAATATTCATCGTCGCATTCGTTAAAATGTCATCGAAGTAGAAGAAGCAAATGCGGATAGCTACAAACATAAATGAAAATCTATAGTGTCGAAATTACAGATGATAGAAGAAGAAATTCGAATTAATCTTTTAAAAAAGATGGTTTGTATTACAGAATGTGCGAAGAAGAAAAAATAAAAAAATAGCGCGGAATGCTATGTAATGTTCTAAGATCAAAAAGTTTCGTGCACTTGGATGACCTGTGGCGCCGTTTTTTGTGTGTTTCCTCACCTTGCATCTCTGATATTCTAGACATTGTTTTGACCACTTCTTGACATCGCGCCGCATGCCAGGCCAAAAATAATTTCTGGATAAAATTTCCTCTGTGGCTTTGCCAGATGAATGGCTCATTGAATGGTAAACCTCGAAGATCTTGTGAAGAAATTTTTTAGGTGTAAATAGCCAAGGGCCCACGCCAGTTATTTGACACTGCAGCAGAATTCCATCATAATCAAGTGTTTTCAGGCGTTTTACATAAAATGTACGAAGTGATGGGTCATTTTGCTGTGATGCTTGCAATTCCTGAGTACTTATAGGTGAAGAAAACAGGATCGAGGCACAGAGTTCTGTAGGACGGCTCAGGGAGTCTGCGACTACGTTTTTTGATCCTTTGACGTGAGTGACTTCATATTTATACTCATGTACTCGTGTAAGTTGCGAGTTGACATGCCGTGAATACAAATACTCTTTCTTTCCTCTGAACATCGGGAGTAGAGGAAGGTGGTCGGTGTAGATCTTAAACTTTCGGTGTGGAAGTGTAGGATCGACCGGTAGATTGCGAGTAACACTTTCCCTAATGTGTCATATCGCGTCTCGCGAGGTTGTAGTTTTTGCGACTAGAACGCAATAGGTCGGTGTATGCCATTGATGGACTGTTGAAGTACTGCGCTTGTGGCAACGTCGGATGCGTCAGTGATCAATTCAAAAGGTTTAGACCAATCAGGAGAATTTAGCATGGTCGCTTTGCATAAAGCCTTTTTGTCCTCCTCGAAAGCCTGCATGTCGTCCACGTTGAGCCGATTCAGTTGTGATTTCTTGACAAAACGGCTTTCTGGCACAAAGTATTTGTGAAGAGGTGCCAGAATCTTGGCAAGGCAAGGTACGAATCGAGAATAATAGTCCATCTTGCCTAAGAATAGTCGTAACGCTCGAACGGTTGTTAGATGCTGTAGATCTTGAATGGCACGAACCTTAGCAGGTAGAGGTGTCATGCCTTTCTCGAAAATTTGTTAACCGAGGAATTCAATTGATGTTTGCGAAAAGACACGTTTGTTTCCATGAAGCCGGAGGCCATAGTCTGCTAGACGTGCGAGTAGAATTTCTATATGCTACATACGTTCGGCCATTGTATTGGAGAATACCAGAATGTCGTCTAAGTAAGGAATTACAAATGGTAGGCCATCTGGTATTTCGTCCATAACACTTTGAAATGTTTGAGATGTGTTCTTAAGACCGAAAGGCATATAATGATATTTGTGTGTGCCACCTTCGGTGAATCTGTGTTCAGTTTACGAAATAGAGTCTTTTTCCATAGGTACTTGATAGTAGGCTTTAACTAGGTCGAGTTTTAAGTACACAACATGACCGATAGCAGATTTGAGAATACGATAATCCCCGCACACTCTGAATATTCCGGGTTCACACCGTGGAACCACTACCACAGGCGACGCAAATGGTGAGCTGGATCATGCACAAATTCCTTGTTGGCGTAGCATGTCGAATTCTTGGTCGGCGGCCTTATGCTTGTATGGTGCCAATGGACGTGCTCTGAGAGGATAAGGAAGTAGCTTCAATAAGATGATGCGATGAGCTGTGTTGGCTCGCTTCCTCTTGAGATCGGGCATAAAGGAGATAGGTTTGAAAATCTCTTCATGTCGCTTTAGAACATCGTTTTGTTGTAGTACATGAGGAACTGGAGGAATTAGCTGAATAGATGAAATTGATTTGGCGCGAGTTGTCTGTTTGAGCCCTAATGATAGCAACTGATTGTCAACAGTGCATATCTCTCGTGTTTTTGGACGTATAGAGAGGTTGAAATTTTCGAGGAAGTTACGTCCAATAATGTTTCTTGTCGTGTTGGCAATGATGAAAGGACATTTAAAACTTCGTTTTGAGTTGGAGAACGAGATTGTGTGTACTCGTACCCGAAACCTTGCTATGCTGGAGCCATTGGCGCAGGTAAGACTGCTGGTGTTGACAGGGTGGGTGGGTTCGAAATAACTGTGGCGGAATAAGCTGACGTCTGAACCAGTGTCTATGTGAAATAATTCGCCAGAGTTGGAGTCATGGTTGAGAAAATATGTTGATACGGACAAATGACGGAAACTGGTTGCAGGCATTTGAAGCATGACTTGACTGGAGCCGTTGCAGTAAGGACAATAGTTTAATTGCGCTCTACCGCGAAAGAAACGTGCTTCAAGCCAGACGACGTCGGGCGGTCAACAATTTTGTGGTGTTCAGCCTCTACTGCCGCAGATCAGGCTGACCCGGCAGTTTTCCGAACTCTCCATAGAGGATCATCCTGAGTTGCTGAAGGATACCGCGACCATCTGAACGTCGCGTCTCTGCGCGGGAATTTGCAGCCATTTCTGAGGCAATAGTGCGTGGAGTGGCCACCGCTGGTAGATCTGGAACTGCGGTACGGACTCTGGACATCGATCTCTTGGTGCTGTTTCGCGACGGAGGTCGACGCTTGTCACGCCAGCTCTGGTCGCGTCTATAGTGGACAGCATCGACCGAGGCCGAATCTGGCCTGAAGGTAAGGCTTTCGAGCAGGCTGTTGACGCGCTCATTGATGGCATTAGTTTGGGCTGACGTTGCTGTAGGTTGACGCTCGGACAGGCGTGAAGCGATGCAACCTGGCTCTGAGGCAGGTGAGCTGCAGTGGTGTTTCTTCCACCACTTGTCTAGATGTGCCGGCAGTACGTCTTCTTGAATTTCAACAGATTCGCGCAGTAATGTGGCCATTTCTTGGAGTGCCGGAGGAAGCTTCTGAATAAACAGTGGCATCAAGATTTCACTTGGTAGATTGAATTCCGTGTCTTTCAGCGCCATTTTCCTAAATAGCTCGGAAGGCGTGCCGCTACCTAGTCACATATGGCTCATAATTTCTGTAAGCCTGACTTCCCAATCTGGCGCCAGGCGCTGCTTGACAGCTCGTTGCAGGCTCTGCCATGGCTGCGAACATGTGCCCTCAGTATATTGATATAGGATATCTTTGAGTCCGCGTCTGAAAGACATTGGGATTGTCTCCCAAGCCCTCAAAAGATGTGACACTCTTCTGTTATATAGGATATTTAGTCAATAAAGTATCATCATCGATTCACTCGACAAGGAGGTCTGGATCGAATTGGCATATCTTGTACCGGGTCCATGTGGTGTTGCGGCTTGTTGCTGGGCTCGCCACCGGCCTTTCTGCATTTCTCGAGCTGGACGTCGTCTTGTGTGTGTGCGCTGTCGAGTACAGATGGCAGTGTTACATCGTCGACACCCGTCATCATGTGGCTGTCTTAGAGAATTGTGATCTCGAGAGAGTGGCTCACTGTGTTTTGTGGCTCAGGATTGGTTTTCTTGTGTGGTTTCCCCGCTTTACCGGATTCACTCTTCCGTGTAATTCATCCGATGTGCTTGAGCTAGCGGGAGGACTAGCGCCTGCTTCATATTCTCATTGACTCGAGTTGCTGATTAATTATTTATTGGCTGCGAGCTCGACTAAACGAGACACCATTTATGTAGGAGGTATTGTGATTCCTGTAAGAGTTTTTGCGGCGTAGCTGTTTATTTAGCGATGCTATGCTATTCCAACATATCCCTGGTAGCTGACGTCAGAAGAAATTGGTTTCGTGGGCCGTGCTTATGAAATGTATCAGACCTCTTTCGAATGGGTGATGTGAGAAGGCTAAGTTGAGGTATCATACATGTACTATGGACAATATTGCAAAGTAAATAAAAATTCACTGTTAGTCAAAATTGACCGTGCTCTAGAAGACAACAAAATAAAATATTTTCAGCGCATGTTAAAATCTAGGCACAAAAGCAAAGTCATAATAAACACAATAAATTAATCCAGAATGTCTTAGCAGAACAGTTACTGTTTAGTATAAACGTTTAAAAACACACAAAATATTATTCCTGGCTTTGAGCGCTTTGACACATATATCCACTGCATTTAACCGGAGTACTACGCGCGGGTGTGTAAACGCCCCGGCTTCAAGTAAATGCCGTACGACGTTACAAACTCGGTTAAGGTGCTCTGATCAGAGATTAGTTACTAATAGGGGGGCCCTTAAGAGGGCCTGGTAATGCGTTCTCCTGAAGTCTTCAGAGTGTGAAGATGTCCTAGAGCCTTGGGTGGACTCTGGTTGAGTTGTCGCTCCCGTGGTTGAGCTGTAATCACGATGTGGATAACGTCGTTCAGGTTCTGCAATGAATTGGCTCGTCTCGCTGGTTATACCGCAACAAGATGAGTCACGGATGTAGCCAATTGTTGGTGAAACTATAAAATCACCAGCGTAGGCATTGACAGCCGACAGAACGCACACGCGTGACGGAAGGCAGCATGTAATTGCAACGACTGACTTGCATGGTAAATTGCCGTGCTTAAATAGCATGCCATGCCTACTTGCACACTATTGGTTAAACGGCAAGTTTCGCTTTTTCTCATTGGTGCAACGTAAATAAAATTGAATTTAATTTACACAATATGTCGATAATTAATTTTTGTCGTTACAACACTTTCCTCTCTGAAAAAAAGGAAAAAGAATTCCTCTCTGCGAGGCTAGATAAGAAATGCATGACAGAGTTCGAACCAAGTTAAGCAAAAAAAATAATGTACCATAAATGCTGGGCTTAAGTATGCTTGTTGGTTGCTTCAACAATGATATGATGCCAAGTAAACACTAGGAAATGCTACACAAATTGTTAGCTCTAGTGGTCGGTCATACCGCGTGAGGCAAAATAGAGCAGTGTAAGATTTGGGAGCCGCAGCGTGAAGATTTCGAGGTAAATCGCCTCTGAATTTGCCAGTTTTAAGTTAAAATCTAAGCAGGTTGGATCGTTGTCAATGTGTTTGTATACGACCAAAGGAGCTAGAGTGCTCGACGTAGTGGTCATGACATTTGTAGAGTGGTCTTTGTGCAATTGATAAAGTTGAGATATGCATTGGAAGTGGCTTGTACCATGATATGAAGCTGATCACTACTTAGTGTTGCTACATGAAAGCGCTAGCTCCAAGTAGCTGGTCATACCAAAATGGACAGTGTGATGTCATGTGTGAGAACTACATTATAATATAAACATATATATACATTAAAATTAAAGGTAACTGCATAAAAATATGTACACGAGCATTGCCTCAGTGATGGCATAATACCAAGGAACTATTCAAAAATGCTACACAATTGTTAGCTAAGAACAGCTGGTTATGCCACGTGAGATAAATGATAAAAATAACGTAAAGTTAAAAATTTTGATACTTAGAATAACGAAAAGTTAATGTTAACAAAAAATATCAATTACGCGTTATGCAAAGCAGGCTATTGAGATTGTGGGCAGACGGAGCCTGAGACGTGTGTAGATGGTTGAACGCTCTCAGGATGAGGCGGTTCGATAAACGGTTTCAACCTGTCTATGCTTACTGATGTCGGTGTAGCACCTTGCATAATAATGAAGTATTTGGGTTGTCTGAGCAAAATCGGGTAAGGACCGCGATACTTTGGTTGTAGTGGTGCAACAGCATTGTCGTTGCGAACGAGTATTCTCTTGCAGCTGTAGAGTTGTGGGTGAACGAAGACTGGACGAGTCGTGTGTCTCAGCTGTTGTTCAGACATGTTACCGAAATGAAGTCGAAGGCGGGTAGCTTCGTCTTGTGGGTCATCTTGTGCCGGTAGTAGACGAAGGAGCTGACTAGGCAGGCGTAGATCCATGCCATACAAGAGTTGTGACGCAGACGTTTTAATGGATTCACGAGTACGGGAACGCATGGCAAGCAGAACTAAAGGTAGTGCATCGACCCAGTTGCCATTAATGGACGAGAATGCTAAAGCAGCTTTGAGTTCCCTATGCATTCTCTCTACCATACCGTTAGCTTGGGGATGGTAGGCAGTCGTCTGGCGTAAGGTGAATCCCATGTACCGCAAGGTGTTTTTGAAACGATCCAATGAGAAGCAAGTGCCTCTATTCGTGATGACCTCATTGGGAACACCATAATTGGATATCCATGCAGAGATAAAACCGTTAGATACTTCGTCTGCCGAAATGGTGCCAAAAGGTAATGCCGCAGGCCACCGTGTAAATCTATCAATCATAGTTAGAAGGTAGCTCAGACCTTGAACCTTTGTCAGATGAAGTATGTCGATGTGGACGATGGCTAGGCGAGAAGTAGTTCGAAAATATTGCAACTTAGAAAGAGTGTGTCGTGTGATCTTATTTTTCTGACAAATGGCACACTCGGAGACCCATCGTTTAACATTCTGCCTAAGTATGTGACCCCAGAAACGATCTGTGTGTAGTCAGACAGTCGCTAGGCTTCCTGGGTGAGAAATTGAGTCGAAAACTTTTCTCTGAAGGCTGGTCGGCAGAACTGGCTTGTTAGGCTGCGTACCCATGAAGTAAACAATTGGGAAGCCTTCCCACAGACGGCATATGAACTTGGTTGGGTGACGGGCTATTGATCATTGAATGTGAATGGCACCGCGTTGTTCCATTTGCAGGAGGGATGGCGTTAATGCAGGTTCACTGAGTGTCACGGAGTTGACAGTGAATGGCGACGGCGAAGGTGGTTGTAGCAAGACGTCTGCCCTGGAAAGGGCATCTGCAATAAAGTTCTGTTTGCCCTTGACGTGAAAGATGTCAAATCGCCATTCGCTTAGACATGAAAGCTGTCTTTTCACTCTGGCAGGGTACTTGGCGATAGATGATGTTGCGTTTCGAAGTGCGCTAATAAATGTTGCATGATCTGTGAATAACACAAATCTGCTACTGCCAATGATGCTGATAATATGGCGCACTGCGTCGTGGATGGCGAGAAGTTCTCGACCGAAAGTGTCGTACCTCGTTTCTACTTGTTGCAGAGTACGCGCGTAGAAACTGATAGACTTCCGAACTCCGTCGATATCTTTTTCCAAAGTGGCTCCAATAGCGAATTCAGAAGCATCTGTCGTGAGTAGAAATGGTCGTTGAAATTCTGGATGTGTTAGTATAGTGGCATTTGCTAAAGAGTTGATGGTGAGTCCAAGTAATTCCTCGTCTTCGGATGACCGAGCAATGATGGAATTCTTGCTAAGTCCTTTTCGATTCCGCAGATGCCTGCAAAAAGAATAAAGTTGTTTTGAAAGGCCCGGAAGAAACTTGTGATAGTAGTTTAGTTCTCCCAGAATTTTCTGCAACTCGATAACAGTCCTCGGTGACTTGATATTCTTGATTGAATTCGCCTTTGACGGCAAAGGTTGAATACCTTGTGGCGTGATACGATGCCCTAAGAAGTCCACGGATGTAGTTGCAATCTGCGTTTTGTCACAATTGATCTTGAGTCCGTGGTTGGATAAGCGTGAGAGGTCATTTCGTAGATACTTGTCATGAGATTCTAAGTCTGGACAGAATACCATAATGCCATCGAGATATGACATACAATAAGCAGAGTCGTCGCAAAGTATGTTGTCCATGAATCTTTGAAATGTCTGTGTAGCACACTTAAGTCCAAAAGGCATGTAAAGATATTCGAAAAGACCAAATGGAGTGATGACTGCAGTCTTTTCAATATCCTCTGGTGCTACCGGGATGTGATGGTAGGCTTGTTTGAGGTCAATCACTGAGAAGAAATTGCTGCTGTTGAGTTTTTCAAGTAAGGTGTTAATGTTTGGAATAGGATATGCATCAGATTTTGTCACTGAATTTAGTTTACGGTAATCACCGCAAGCTCTGTACGATCCGTTTTATTTGGAGACAAAGTGCAGTGGTGAAGCCCATGAACTTTTTGATGGTCTGATGATTCTCTCTTTCAAAAGCCATGAGAATTCCTCTTTGGCAGCTTTCAGTTTAGCAGGGACCAGTGGTCGCTTCTTGAGTGCAATAGGTTGTCCTTCTGTGACGATATGGTGAATCGTGTTGGAGACTCGTAGCTCTGACTTGTTAAGATCGAAAAGCGATTTGTATCTTCAAAGAGCTGCTGATATCTCTGCTGAATGATGTACTGGGGTTGGCTGAATGACCTGTAACTCCAAACGCTCAGAGGCAAGTGTCCAAAAACTTTGCTCATGTCCGATGGAGGGGTCGATGATCCTATGATTGGCAAGATCAAAAATGGGCCGAAATTTAAGAAGGAAATCAAGGGGTATAATATTATGTGAGACCTTGGCAATGGTGAGGTGATAAAATTCACGCCGTAGACCTATGTTGAGTGTGCGGTACCGGCAGCCATAAGTTGGTATGGGCTCGCCTGTAGCTGTTGCGAAAAGAACGCCTAGCGACATTTTGGCCATTGAATCACCCTTGAGAACTGAGTCTGCTGCACCTGTGTCTACGATGAATTCTTCGCCGGTTTTAAACTCAAGAAGGTGCAGAGGCTCGTTGGGTCATGCAAACAAGTAGGCTTGTGATTGCGACCGGCGTTGTCCGTTTGGCACTCTATGTGAAAAATTCGGCGTGGACGAAAAGAGTCAACAGGGATGTCGGATTGTAATTGGTTTCTTTCATGTGACACCGTTGATGTCGTTGATGCGCAGGAAGTACAGTCTTCTACTTCCTGCGCCAGACGTTTCCCGATCCTGATGCACCCTTGCGCCTGTGGTCTGTTGTCCTTTCCGTCAACTGTGGAAATTGGCACTCATTCGGAAATTATTCGGAACGACAAAGACAGACTTTGCCTGAATAAAAAACCTCTGGTGGTTATAACACCAGTTCTTTGGGGCATATCTGTTAAAGGATTGCTGGGATCTCGATCGCCGCCTACCGTTATAATTGGGCTTAGGAACGAATTTGGGTCGAGCATTCACTTGATTTAGCTCGGATTTGGTAATAGCCAATCCTTCTAGAACTTTAGCCATGTTCGCAACTGTCCTCTCTAAAGAGGAGAGCCTATCATCTTGCGGGGGTGAAAAGAAGTATGACGGATTCACTTTGGGTTCTAAAACCCTATATTCTAACCCACATCTCTCAGATAAGACATCTATAGAGAGAGTGTTGGGAAGTTGTCTCGCAAATAATTTTAATGATTATGGAAGATTGTTAATAAAAACAACCTTAGCCTCATGGTCAGAAACGTTGGTTTTATACCAACGTTTGCGTAATTCCCTCAAAATTCCGATGGGGCCAAGTTTTGGCATGTTTAACTGCTCATATTTATTTATTATCTGCTCTCAATTTCTTCTTTGGGCTTAAGCAGATTCTACTTCGTTTATGAGCCCAAAATGGGATTAAAGTAACTTCCCTAATGGCTCAAACAGGATGAATCGTCGCTGCATTGCGGTGGTTAGCAAAACCTTCGACGTTTTGATGAATAACCTGATTTTCCGGATTACGTACCGAAATGTTTGAATCACTGTCATCTTGGTTTTCAAATATTACGATATCCATGTGGATATCTTCTTCAATCAGGACGCATCACACACTTAGTTGACAATCAATATGTCAATTTGAAATATTGGTTTAAACTGCCATTTATACCTTTTAAACTAATATTTCCCTTGACATATTGATTGTCAATAATGATACATCCAAAAAATATCGAATATCGAAATATTAGAAAAATAGATAACAATGAATATATTCATCAAATGATATCCTTCCTATCACATAACATATTTCTTTTTAAAATTTGATGACTTTCATAATCAGGAAACCGGGAAAAAGCGGAGTCTACGCGCATAAAGAATAGTTCACTATCTCAATCCCAAACAGGAACATCAATATCTAAAATTGGACCTGACATTCTAACAATCTTACGGGATCTTAAAAGCATAAATTTATAAGCAAGATGAAAATGTATAAATATACTTTAATGAAACGCTTAACCACTAAAAGCTTCCACAGATGATTGAGTCTTCCGCAGTTGAATGAGCGCAGAACACAGATGAATTAGTTCCTTCACAAGACACGTCACAATAACTGCTTCCAAAAATTTGAATTTTCCGCAATTGAGCCTGTCGAGTACTTACGGTGCAGTTTTGTATGTAGGAAAGTTGAATAGAGCATATACCCAAAAAATTCACCAGAAGTCCACGAATTTAGAGAGAACACATATACTCAAAAAATTTCCCAGAAGTCCACGAATTTAGAGACAACATGTATACCCAACAAAATTCCCAAAAGACCACGACTTTAGAGAGAAAATGTATACCCAACAAAATTCACAGAAGACCACGACCAGAGTAAAGAAGACGTAAACGCAAATGTTAATCTATTTTTATCCCAAATAAATGAAAAAGAAAGTCAATTTTATTTATACCAAAAGAAAAACAGTACGGTACTTAATATCCTGGCGCGGTCGCCAATTTTGTAAACGCCCCAGCTTCAATTAAATGCCGTACGACGTTACAAACTCGGTTAAAGTGTCATTAATATAGAATTATGTAATGATAGGGGGCCATTAACAGGGCCGGTCGTGTGTTCTCCGGCAAATGCCGAGAAAGGTCCTTCAGTGTGAAGATTTCCTAGAGCCTTGGGTTAACTCGGGCTGTGGTTCCTTCTGTTGTTGCTTTGTAATCTCGATGTGGAAACCTCGTTAAAGTTCTGCATTAATTGGATCGTCTCGCTGGTTGTACAGCAACAAGATTTGTGTCACTGATGTTGCCAATTTTTGGTGAAGACAATCCAATAATCAGCGTAGGTGATGACAGCCGACAGCACGCACACGTAACGCAAAGCACAAGGAAAACGCGACAATTGAACTGCATGGTAAATTTACCGTGCTTAAAAAGTCGCAAACGGCGTAAACGAAAGCGGAAGTCGCAAGATTTCTGGACTTTTAAGCTTAACTACATTTACGTTTTGTTCATCTATCACGTCGAAAATGTCGAATTGTTATTTGCGATGAATAGAAATTTGTTGATCTACTCGGGAATGCTACACTGCTCTAAGTGAAGTCGCATTTCATAAAACGCTGAATATGATCTATGAAAAGAGCAAATATACTGTTGCATACAATGTTAATAAAATGGAACACATCGTCATAGATAGCGAGAAGAGACCGATAAAAGTTATTCTATCCAGTTTCAACCGGGTGCAGAGTATGCTAATATAAATGTATTTTCTTTCAAATTCTATTTATCAATTGTATCAATATTGCACCGATCGCAAATTCCGAACGTCTAATGTGAGTAAGAGAGGTTGCTTCGGATCTGCGTTTGCTAACATTGTGGCATTTGATAATGATTTGATTGCATTATTAAGCAATTACTCGTCATATGACAACCAAGAAATAGCAGATTTTATGTTTAGTCGTGTCCAATTGTTCAGATGCTGACATAACGAATATACTCAATTTAACAGAACACAAAGAAACTTGACGTTATATTTGATAATATATAAGGTTTTCAGAAAATCTTTCAAAGTTTTAGGCGATGGAACGTTCTTAACTGAATTAAAATTTAAAAGGAAGTTTTTATACTGTGTGGTGAAAAACCATGCCTTAAGAAACCATTTCAATTTGTTGCTATTTCTGTTTTGTCGCTTTTGATTTGAGTCCGAGATCTGCTAAAAGAATTTGAACATTTTCGAAATGTTCAGCATGGGGCAAAGTCAGGACTAAAGATTATTTTGTCATAAATACACGAAACACAGTATTCGGTTATGCAATTAAAATTTTGTCCAGAAAACTCTGAGACGCATGCTAAGCGCATTTTAGATCAAACAGCATGTAAAGTTATTCGAATAAACAAAATGCAATGATGAAATCTGCCTTGTATATATTTTCCGGTGCTACCAGATTATGATGGTATTCATAACTAATGTCAATCACTTAAAGCTGTATTGCTACCATTAATATTTTTTGTAATGCGTTAATAGATGGGATAGGATATTCCTAATATCCGTTCGTCAGTAATGAAACAATAGCTCCATCGTTCTTTAATTTAATGTTCTCACCAAACAGATTAATCTAAGGCAAGCTAAACTCAGCTACATCTTTTGATAATACGATTAGCAATCGGAATTCATCTTATAAATAATCAAATAATGAAGCAGGAGACGATGCAATGATGTAGGACTTTTTATTGTCGAAGCATAGATTGGAAATCACCTAGAAATAGCTGTTTGTATTTCTTTTTCATATAAATTATGCATACCAAATTTATTTATAACGGTAAATGTTTCCTAAATCCATTTCTCTTAATACGGATAAAATTTATTTACTGACAAGTAGATAACAGGGAAAGTTTGTCTTGAACACACTAAATGCATTATGGCATTTATGTTTATTGTTCACATTTCGAATCCAAACAAAGTGTCCACACGCGGTTCTACCTAAGCCAGTCAAGCCATTTATATGGCCTAACTAATCCATAAATTAATTAAATAAAACTACACACTTTGTATACATATAGCCATAGTCAAATAGTTATATCTAAATACACAGTATATAAAGCTTGTAGCATGATACTATAAAACATAGCATAACATATAAAACAAGTTAGTTTCTGGGTGATATAATCGATAAACAATCACGATATCCAAATATAATCGAAGGTCAAACAGAACTAATAATTAAAGCTATAAAGCAAATTCCTCTCATGCTAACTGTGTAGTCTCTTAATTCATATTTTAATTCCATATCAGATCAAAATTTATGCACAATTTATTTTCAGTTTAATCAAATAATCAGTACGAGTTCTGTAGAATACGTTTGCTCCAAACAAGCAGTTCAACGGGAATGTCCAAGAATAATTTTATATTCGAACGTTTCCTTCGTCAAGTAATTGTTAAGTCAAGCGTAATATCAGACGCTGTGAAGTTTATCTGGCCCACGGTGTTGGTAAACTGTGTCTCAGTTTCAGTGAGGTCAAAGGATGCTTTGTGTTCTTCATTAGTTGCGGATACATCGGCTAAAGAATCCAGCGAAGATGGCTGTATAACATGAAAATGCAAAAATTCGGAGGCTAGTGCCGGCAAAATTTCGTAGGGGACTATAATTTTAAAGTATGCTAGTGCAACAAAAATCCGATATTCTAAAGAGGTACAGGGTGTGGAGAAAGATAATTCCTCTGCCAAAATTAAAGTGACAATAACTAAAAAATTTAAACCACCCTGGCTGATTGAAACGAATTTTATTTAAAAAGAATTTATGTATTTATTTTCTAGAACTTTCTTTGTTTAAATACTTGACATTGAATTGTGCACCATTTTCAGTTTTCGAGCCTTACTGTCCTCGATTGGTTGTATTTTCCAAGGCCTGCTGCAACTGTTTCATTTTTCTTTATAAAATTTGATCGATTTCTACAATATACACATGCTAATACTGTCATCTATTTTTTATTGATACACGCATTTGGGGACGTTCTGGAACAGGTAATTTAATAATTCTGTTTTTTCGCGTCTACTTCTTTCCAGATTATTTGTTCGGGTGTTTTGTACGCGAAAGGTTTCACAATCCCGATTTGCCTAACATTAAGTGTCAATTTAATAATTAAATTCGATAGATATGGATGCTAATCTTAAATTTGAGGACACTAGCAAGTTAGCGCAAGACATGGCAGGTATGAATTTAGCAGATGTGAATGAAAATACAAGCTTATCAGATTCTACTGTTAATTATAGGACTGCTCACGATCTGGCATCTATGGGGTTCTCAGACACGAATAGGTTAGGAGCCTCTACAATGGCATAGAATTTTTAACTGCATGTTGGCTACAATATATTTATAAGAAGGGCCTTTTAAAAAATTGATATATAAAATGCGACAATGGTAAACGTAGGTGGTTGTTACAGGTGATACTCCTAAGACATTTAGTACTTAACACCTCCCAGTGTATTACATCTGTGACCACGATAAATTTCTCTTTCGTTTTAAATTCCAAAGGGAACAAAAGTTCGTTGATTTACTTCGCCTGGTCTACTATGCAGATTGGTTAGTCATTTAACTTGGCTTCAACGTCAATATTACCTAATTTTTGTTCAGATCAGTGGTGATTAGTTAGAACTTAAGGATTTAGTATGTTCCAAATGAAGTAAAGGCTAACAAAAGAGAGAAGATTGTATGTGGCTTCAAACTGCTTCAGGATCATTTGGTTGTAGGGCCAAGCCAGAAACAAGCGAGCTCCTATTTCGAAGGTCGGTCAATAGAAAATTCTGGATGTAAGCAGTTCAAATAAAGACAAAACCAGTCTCTGTTAATTCTTATACCATCTGATGCGTTTATACTGAAAAACATTTATATAATGAAATCCTTTTTAAAGTAAATCAATATATATATATATATATATATATATATATATTGTGTGTGTGTGTTTGCGAATGTGTATGTGTGCGCGTCAAAGCGTAACAAAAAAAATTAATGGAAATATAAGTGCTGCATTGACCATGAAGCTTAGCATTGTTAATTCTCGTGATATGTTCAGCAACACGTAACATGAGTTTTTAATTTGAATTGAGAAATAAATAATGCATTCAAGCATAAATTTATCAAAATGTAGGTATATATGAAAGCGGCCATTTTCCTTTAAGTCGCAAATTAAATTGACTGCAATATCTAGTAGTTTATATAGTGCAACATTGAAAACAACTGTAATTAAGAAGAATCAATTCAATTAGTAATATTTATGGAAAATTTTACTTTTCGTCTATCTTAAAAATTACAATATTTAATAGTATTTTTGCGCTCATATTCTGTAGTGAGTTTAAGCTTATTTGTTAGTTTTTGATTTTTTACTGTCTGGTTATTATATTTAGACAGTAATCGTAATACAATTATCACTACTATTAATAATAATAATATTAGTATTATGAATAAAAATATTATTCATATTATTTTATTTAAAATTATACGTTTAATGGAATGGTGGATCTGAAAATCATTGAATTGCCTTCTTTTAATTCGTAATTAACTAATAGCTTTGTTATATGCATTTAAGTTTACAGTTGAACAACCAACATGTCAATAATATAAATTGTTTTTAGAATGAAAATAAAACCAATTTAAATGAAATTATGTATTTAAATTGCATTCAAAATCTCTGCGTTTCACAAATACGATTATCAAAGAATTATTTTCAGTAAGTAACTAATCATACTGTAAGAATACCCTGAAACACAAATATAAATTATTTAGATCAAGTTTGCGAATCTGAGATAAGTTTAATCCAATGATATTTAAACAGTCCGACGAAAAAATGACTAACGAGGATCAGACCGCATTATACATAGGCCTATAGAATCTCAGAAATGCGGCTCTCACTTTTAGATATCCAGTAGACAACGTACTTGACTAGAATATCGGCTGCAAACATTTTATGCATTTACAAACAAAACTATTTCAGCGCTCTCCTAACTTATATAAGTTATTATAATGTGCAATACTTGATAGCACCAATAGGGAAAGCAATTTTCAAAAAATCATTTGCGGACTTTGGATAAAGACTAATACTATTACATTTAACCAGTAGCAATAGAAATCAAAATCACCATCAGTTACACTTACGTATTTTGACATTCTGTTATTATCTGCAAAACCAAATGACAACTTGACTAACAATGATAAAACCGAAATTAATGAAAAGATAAAGATAAAAACATTTCTAATGTGATTGACTACTGGTAGTTAGAGCCACATTTATGATTTTCCATATTTAAAAAAATAACTTGGAGTTTCATTCTCGTTAGTTGGTTTGCTATCGCGCCCTGACAATATACAGAGAATTTCAAAACGCGGGCGTATTAATCTAATGAGATTGGTATCTATGTAAATTTTATCATCATCCACACAGTGAATGACTGGTTGAAAAAATATATATTAATGTTATAAATAGAATCTATCACTTAGACTTTATTGTCTCGGGTAGTAGTAAATTTATCTTAATAGAAATAAAAGCTTTTATTAGAATTCGAATTAAAAAAACCATATGGTTCAAAGTAAGCCAACTACTCCATTTCACCAAGAGAGACGCAAATACAGATAATATATTTAGTTTTGTGCGGAATTAAAATTTGCAATATCTTGCCTTATGCATGCTTTCGTCAGTATAACTTATAGTAGAATGTTCCAACTAGAAAGTCACGACCAGGTTTAATTTGGTAGGTTCCACGCCTTCTACGGAAGTGATTTTTAAATTAAAGTAACACAGATTAGAATTGCTGATGGCATCCTGGCATAACATTTTAATGGAAAATCATTACTAGAATTGACATGGCGTTTGTCTTAAAATGAAAGATCAACCTGTGAAAATATTAAATTGAAGTACTATTAATGGGTGTCTGTCTGAATCATACATTGACCAAAAACAACTTAGAACAAAATTAAAATGTCATCAAGTGCGCGGCTCTCTTTTTGTAGGAGAATTGTTGTATGAATCTAAACTTAATGGCTGTGGGGGCGGTTAGTGTCCAAGGCAATTCTGGATACTCAAAGTTGAACGGCATCTGCACTACTATTAGATGACTAATTGATGCAATTATTATTTCAACAGAAATCCTGCTATAATTCAAATAAAATGTTATAAATATAATGCAACTAATTGGGGTTAAAACATAAATTATCCATCATGTTTAATAATATAAAAATAATACTCAGAATATATACCGAGAATAATATCAAAGATATTCATAAGAATAAAGACACGACAAATGAACCATGAAGTTTTAAGGCAGATAAATTTTATATTGATAAAAATATATTGTAGATCTGTAATTGCGGCTACACAATATAGGGAGAATTGCCAACACTCTCCAACCATAAAGTTTGTGCTTGATCAAACACACACGCGTTTTGTCTATTTAAAAATACTAGAGATCATAGGAATTATACATTTTCTCAGTTTCTGTTCATGAGAATTTCATATGCACCTTTTTAGGTGACGCATTTCTCAATTTGATTTATATCTAATGGGAAGTCTTGGTTAATTTTGAGAAATGAAATATTTTATCTTCTATATTTCCAACTATAGACAAAGTGAGCGCAGATATTCTATATCTTGTCTCAGTCTCATGTTTCTTTTTATCGGCTTCATATGAACACATGCTCATTGGTTTATGCAAAATGTTTATAAAAATACATGACCTCTATCCATGCGATGCTATTTTATGTCTTTGTGAATTCGTTAGTCCTTCCACTTGAATTTAAGGGATTGGATGAACTTTTCTGTATGTTGCATCAGAGGTTATTTGTAAATATCCTAGTATACGACAATCTGTGCGAAACCATTCACGAATTTTGATTTTAAAAATTCTGGAAACTCGTATAAAGAGAAGGTGGAGAGCGACATAGATATGCTAGTAAAAATACCATTCATTGACATTGTGATGTGAAATCTTGGTTTAACACCAACGCTTTATTAGTTCTCTGCAAATTTCCTTTGGATTGGTTATGGTTTATCGCACCATGCGCGAAAATTTGAGGTCTTCTTCTGAATCATTAGGAAATATTCAGGATTATGCCCTGTCTTATATTATTTAAATGATGTCAAGAATCAGTTTAATTGCACAAGGCAAGATAAACTTCGAAAGAGACCTGACGACATTAATACTACGAAATAAATACGTAAAGTGTAAAATAAATTGAGAGATTCTAGAGGTGATATATGATTTAATATTAAATTATGCAAATTGCTCGAAAAAAGAAAAGGAGGATCTACAGTTATTCTGAATTTAAAGATGTATGAACAATTTAACAAGAACAATACTTTCAAAAAATATGCAAAGGTCCTATGGATGTAACACATATCGAAATAAAACTATTTATTCAAAGAAAATGATTGCAAATAAGGAATTGGACATGGTGAATAGTGATTCACTTTTACAACTGGATTCAATCTCGACAACGATTACGGTTTGGTAAAAGTTCATAAAGCACGAAACCTTACAAGAATTATTGTGAATGTTCAGCACGTTCAAAACCATAATATCTCTAAGTTACTATACCGTAGAATAAGGAAACTTACGTAATTATTTACCGACTACATTAATGAATACAAAATTTAATTGCCAAAATGACTAACAGTGAACTCGAAAAGGTAGATAGAATACTAAGTTTAGATGTGGATTCTATATATAATAATACATATGACAAATCGTCATTAGATTGCTTGAATATATACCTTATTTTTAATTCGTAAACACCAGTGAATTTTTTTAAACAGATTAGAGATGCTCTTAATGTACCCCGCTTTCCGTTCCAATTGCCAATAATTTTATGCAATATTTGGCGTCTACCAATTTAGAAAGTACACCTGTAAAAACCGTCACCTTATGTGAGACACTTGGATGACCTATTTATAATGAAGAAACGTGGTGATGAAATATTGAATATATTCGTTGAATTTGGAAAATTAAAAGGATCAAAACCATAGACAACAAATACGCACGTTCGAGCAATGAAAGACGAAACAAAACAAACAAACATATGCAACAAATCAAACATACACATTTACTTCTAACGGAGGATATGCCTTTCCTAGATAAACAACAAATATAACAATGTATCATGAAGCCATAAATCAAATAAATTCAAAAGAAATATAGAAATAATCATCCACCTAAAGCCGAAAAAATACATAAAAAAGAAATATATATAATCTCAACAAAATTCGATTCCTGGACACATTTATACATAAAGTGTTTTTTCAACTTGTCTTTAGTTGAGCTTTTTTGCTTCATGAAATAAAAAAATTTCCAAAATCCTTCAAACATTCCATAGAATGGAGGATACTGACAGATATGTTTTCCTAATCTGACAATTTAAATGTGACCTACCAGCCTCAATACTTGCACGATGGTTGAATAGTGGAAAAGTCACAGCAAACTGGACATACAGAAAACCATGAGGTTTAATTGCCAATTCTCTCCAAATCCTTTATCAACTACACATCTTCGTGTCTATGCGGTGGCATAAAAATTGGAAGCACAAAAGCGAAATTAATCAACAGAATCCAGTAACATTTAAAGATAAAATTAATTATAAAGGCCTGACACCATTAGGAAAATCGGTCATTCTGGGGCATAACTTTGTTATAAGAAACAAGGCAAATTTAACGAACTTATCAGTTCTACAAAACGAAAAGTCCAAAAAACGATTATGCATTTCCGTTTACCTCTATATACAAAGAATATGCGATCGGCTTAACCATTCAAGTTACCCCAACATGGTATTTTATTCCACTGGCCTCGAATAAATAACTGTCAACATTTACTTAAATCAAGATTGCAATTTTATACAACTACCATACCAATTATGTATGCGCATGCCAGTATATATCAAGCTTTACCTAACTGAAAAAGAAAATTCATCAAAAAAACCGGTTCGTCACTATTATTAAGCTAAAACAAAATATTTTTCAATTCTTTTTCAATTATATCACATAAATCTAACGAAATAATCGATTCGTTATTTGTCTCATATCACTAATGAGAAATGTAACACATTTGTAATTGAAGAAATACACGAAAGTGAGGGAAAGACCGCAAATTCTATCAAATTATTTTCTTTTAAACGTCTATCTGCCAGTGTTTGCCTGTTAGTCTGTGTCCTACAGAATTATTGCATCAACTTGTGCATGTAATGAAGAAATAGGCACATTTAGGTAAGATATTTGTGCTAATTGGTGACATTATTTATTTGAAAATATATTATTCGAGTAGTAATTGTTTTCTAACACTTAAGCAAATTGATCCTTACTATATATATCAATAGGTTTATATTTGAATCAACCCCTCCGGTCATCTAATTGTAGTTCCGCGCTTCATATTTGAACACGAAACAATAGTTTTACCACAAACTAATAATATTTAAGTGAGATTAGAATAAAATATTTCAATGAAAGAGATACATTTTCAAAAATAGTGGCTTTAAGCTTAACCTGTGCGTCCTCGGCATGTGTTTATGTCCCAAATTCACAATAAACCGGTCTTTGTAATGTAACACTGCACATTATGAACTTTTCTCTGATACTTGTTGATATATTTCAAAATTCTGCCAATTACACATACACTAAATTTGGCTTTGTTTGTAATTTTGGCATTGTAAGAATACGATGATTATAAACCATACGGATATGTTTACTTAAAATTTTTTACCAGTATTACGTTATAAATGTTATATTTACCATATACGATATTACCAAATTCAATTCGGTGGATAATTCGTCATCGTGCTGATATTATCAAGTGTAAATTCATATACAAAGGCAGTGATAAAATTAGCGACCCTATTTTAGAATAAAAGTGAGTAAAATGGTCAACATGTATGCTCGTAGACAAATGATTTGAACCAAGTGAAATGTAATATCGTGC